>CAEFZY010053138.1:0-97288 GCA_903066815.1 Brachyrhaphis roseni | reverse complement strand
GATGGATGGATGGATGGATGGATGGATGGATGGATGGATGGATGGATGGATGGATGGATGGATGGATGGATGGATGGTAATACTGTAGCTTCAGCTGAACCAAAAATTTTATGAATTAGGAAAAGAAATAAAAAAAAAGGTTACATGCTTTTTGGCAAAGACCAAGTGGGTAGCATTCTCTGTCACAAAGAAGTATGTTTGGTGGTTTTCTCATATTTCAATGTAATTATGCATTGCTACCCACATTACTTTAAATTACAAGTTCTACCTGGAAGACAGGCACAACAAGTAGTCGGTATGTTTATAGGTAGTCCAGCAAAATGCACTTCTGTCAAAGCTTCCCTTCCTGTGCTAAAAATTCAGGATTAATAACCACATAAACTGCAAAGCGTTTATGTCATTGTGGATATGTTCAAGTCCAAACTACAGACGTATTATTTTGTTTATTTGCCAAATATTTGGCCTTTTTATAAGTCTTTATGTGAATTTATCTACGAAGCACAATTGGGTAGCGATGTGAGGGGAGTAGAACTGACCTATGTGGACCCTCAGCTGGTCTATATACCTTGTGCCTGAAGCCAAAGGGAGCTCATCTCTGATGAGAATCCTTATAATTGGCCCCAACCTATACACATGGCCTTGAGCTCTTCCACAACGCATTCTCAGTGAGACAGTGGAGGACACAGATGTCAAAACTCAAACAGAATGGAGAACCAGCTGAAGATGTGGTTGTTTCCTGTAAAAAAGATTCAGTTCTGGCTACTGAAAACATCACATTGATGGCTGAAAACTGCTCATAGCTTAAACATGGTAATACTCTTCAACACAAAGTAAAGACCTGGGGAATTCTTCTCAGTCCAACCAATCGTCTGTTTCTTTTTTTATTTTCTAAATGTTATAATGTTATTTTTCTTTGATAACGTTTTTTTCTAAGCCTTTTGATTCATAAATGATTCCATCGTTCAATTTTCAGTGTCAACACATGTACATGTCTATGAATATAGTTCACAGCTGCACGTGGGCCTGCTATCTCCCAGCCACACTTCTGGGGTTGGCAGTGGGACAGAACGTCCCGAGGGCCCAAACTTTTCTGCACTCTCCAACCCCTCCCTACTCTCTCTGTTTCTTCGTCTGTTAGCCATCCAAGAATGTGCCAGTCAGGTCCTGGGCAATCTGCAGGCTGCCCTCCTGCCATCCTCCACCTCCCGTCTCATCTCTTCTGCTTCTCATTGTCCTCGTCTCTGTTCTCACTTTTCGTTTTTTTCTTTTCTCTCCTGTCCATTCTGTGCTTTTACATCTTTCTACCCATATTTAATTTCCGCATACTTCTTTTTTTCCCCCTCTTTGGCCTTTGGCACCCATCATAATCCCACTACATGAAGTGGCGTCTTTTTGTAGCTCGGTACAGTATGTGTGGTGACACCCTCTGGACATGTTGGCACGTTTCCCTGACAGCTTGATTTGGGCCCACTGTTGCAGAGACTGGTAGGCCAGCATTCGAAACTGTAAATTTATAAATTGGGGGCAACATCAACAGCATTTTTCCATTCATGTTTTCTTTTGGAATTTAATTTCAGGATTAGTTTCTCAAGGATTTATATGTGTTGTGTTTGACTTGCAGCTAAATAAAATAAGCTTTAAATGTGATCCATATTTGGGTCTGAGATTAAAAAGTATGTCATTTTTAAAATGTATTTCTAAGTTATTTTTACTGCTGTCTGTCTTTACTTGTCTTTTCTGTAAATACTGCACGTTGTAGTCTTTGAATCTTTGCTCATTTTAGGTTATCTTAAACATGAAATCAAAGATATACTGCACAGGAATCAATGCTGTTTTAATATTTTACATGTAGTAGCTCTCATAACCAGTAGAGGTCACATATTCTTTTTACTATTAGCCTAATTACAGGGTAATAATTACCTGCAAGAGCAAGTGTCAAAGGGTTTGTTTCATTTCAGCCTGGAAGACAGTCTCTAAAAAAAATCTGTCAATGATTAGATAAGGGTTGAGGAGTAAGGCTTTTACACAACTGTTGCCAAAGGAAAGTACTTTTCTAAAGATCATGTGCGAGTTTTACATCATATAAGACAACACAACTCATAGAACAGTCTTCAAACAGACAGAAACAAATAACAAAGATGAAGGAAGGAAAATATTTAGCATATAGGTTTCTTTCAAGAAACGTAGTAAAGGAATAATGATTTGTGGTTGTTTTGGAGATATATCCTGGGGAATATTGAGTCACTTTTTGTACCCTGTTTAAGGCTAAATGACCATCTGCCCAGCAGCTGTGTGTTAGTAAAAGCTGGATCAATGTTTCCAGGCTCAGTGGCAGCAACACATACACACACACACACACAAAAAAAGAACAACACAATCAAGATGTTGTAATGGTATAGTCAAATACAAAACTTATACCCAGATGAAGGACAATAAAAAAGACTTGAGACCAATGACCACCAACCTGGTGATAAGCGGCTGCTTTTGGCTCTCCAGCTACTTTAATAGACCTACCGTGCCAGTATTAGCTCAACACTTTGCTTTCAAAATCATTTTGATTTTTTTGTGCATAGATTCAGCAAGGTGTCAGAAACTGTGGTCAGATATTTTGCATATTGACTAGATGACATCACACAGTTGCTGCAGACGTATAGCTGCACATCCACAAAATTATTTTCCTGTTTGAATAATTGATCCAAGGTGGAATGGATGTCTTTTCATGGTTTCTTCTGACCTCATCACCAGAATGTTACAAGTGAAACGGAGACCTGCTGCTGTTATGCATTTTCTTCAAAGTTTGACTTGTTGTGCATTCAAAGATGATTTCCCACATCCTTTGTAAAGTGTGGTTATTTTAAATACTGTTGCCTTTCTATCATCTTGCAAGAGTTCTGACATTTAACATATTTTCATATATTTTCTGTTGGCCTTTCTGGCCATTGTATGTACACAAAAGATTGTTGTGCATGTATGAAAAGTCCCATAAAATTTCCAGATGATACCAGTTGATCAGCACTTTCTGAAAACACACACACTAGCCAGACTGACACCAACGAACCTGCCACATTCAAAGTTATTTATTTGGAATTTCTTCCTCATACACTTACAGTGATTGCATTTTTTACATAAAAGGTTTGCATACGTAACTTAACTGTAGACATTGTCTGGATGGCGATTAATAAAAGGAAGCAAGCACTGAGAGACAGTCCTCTTCCAAAAAATGAATGACTGATATAAACTCCTTCAGGGGTTAAGATGGTGGTGTGCATGGATGCTAAAGAGGACAGCCTGGGAGCTAGTTCCTAATACTACAGGGACAGTGACAGGAGGGAGGGAAAAGAAGGCGAGACAACATCCAGGGGCAGACGCACAGAACAAATACACGTACACACATACGAACATACACACAAGGATTTTGACTCTTTAATCTTACCCTGTGTTGCTTTGATAAGAAGACAAATCCTTTCCTGGCCATTGAGATAGAACTGCTCTCCGTTTTTGTCTTACAGACTTATTTATACACAAGACAACATGTATACAAATTCTTTCTTTGAGTCCTTTAATAAATGCAATCTGTTCCCAAATTTAATGTGACTTTGCAAAGTTTATAAATGAAATCAGCCAATGCCAATATCCGTCTGTCAGTCCATTGTTCGCTCTTTGTGTTTGGGAAGAGTGTAAATAGCTTGAAGCTGTGAGTTTGTTAATCACGTACCAAACTCTCAGGTTCCTCTAAACCTGTCAGCCAAGTTTCAAAAGCTTGTTTATGCTAACTGAACCTAGAGTATGTTACTAGATTTCAAATACCTTAATTCTTTTAAGCAGTTAAATGGATTCATTAATGATGTGCTGACATGGATTGTCCAGAATAACATAGTTTTTAGTCCAGCCACTGAAAACTATGTGATTCTAAAATCAGTATCCTGTATGGATATGATTAGTTCATATTCAATGCTATTGTACTTAAAGTCATAATGAGTTGTCTTGAGTGCATAGGGAAACATGATCAAGACATTGTTTTTTCAGCCGGCACATCAGAACGTATGGAGCAATGGCTTTCCTTGGCAGATTGTCATCGTTAAAAATAATTTTAAAACTTCCTCAATTCATAACTTGTCCACTCACAAACAAAGGCTCTCAGGTATCTGCTGCAGAAACACCGCGCAGCTGTCAAAGGTGCGGAACCCTGTTTTGAAGCTGGTACAGGCTTTGAGGTATGTGACCTTTTGCCTTGTCACACAACGGCCAAGAACTGGATTGTCATATTTGCGAGCGCAGTGTGCTGCATTCCGCTGTGACTGCAACCAGGGAGCAGTTTAAAAAAAAAAAAAAAATGGCATTCATGTCCTTAGGATAAACAGGTCCAGAACAAAGTCATGCAGGTGTACCATGGAGGCAACTGTCACATGAAAGTACAGACATTGTTGTTGCTATATGCGATTTATGCTGGGATATCATTTCTGTCATTTGGGCAAACAAAAATACACATGACCAGGCTAAGCAGTCAGAAAGTGAAAATGAATTAAATGATAATAATAATAATAATAATAATAATAATATAAACCCTCTTAATTGTCTAATACTTTTGTGTTTTATGAACGTTCTTGATTGTGTTATAGCATACCAATTAAGAAATGAAACATTGACCGACTTATACGAGGTGTTTTGATGACTTTGGTGAATGTGATGTTTGTTAGAGGTTTTCTCAATTGTATTTCTATGTTTTTATGATGCAGAGCACTTTGAACTACCATGGTGCTGAAATGTGCTATACAAATAAATTTGACTCATTGACTGATTGACTGAAAAGTAGTCTGAAATGTAAACTCACTCAGTACAGGTATAAACTAGTTCTACCAACAGAAGTAAAAGCATTTAGTTTTATATGTATGGATTTGTGCTGAGGTTGTGGTGTTACCTCCCTGAAATGAGAGAGAGGGTGTTGGCATATTAGGTTTCTTAGAACAGCTCTTTTTTTTTGTTCATTTCTTTTTTCTAGACAGTTACTCATGCACTTAATTTATGGCGCACCTGCAGAGAGACTGTATGTGTGTGTGTGTGTCTGTCGGGCTAACTCTGTGGTAACTCTCAGGCTCTCAGTGGAATTGTTGATGAAGGAATGCTGCTCCCTCTGACTCACCTGATGATTTGTTTCTTACTTTGTGATCAGCACAGCAGGCAGATGCCACACAATAGCAGGGCGATGAGCAACACTCAAAAGCAGTGTTTTTCAGCTCAAAGGTTTAAGATTACAGGAAATGGAACACATTAAAAAGGGTAAAATATAACTCTGTAGCTTAGCATATTAGCTTACACAGTTAATTTAAAATAGTGGACAACCTAGTTTAGCACAATACTGATCATTTGCTGCATGTATAAAATGTAGCTGATCAAACATGCAAATAGATAAAATAAAACACCCACGCACTAAACAACATACCCCTCCCCGTCTCATGAGGAATGATCTTGCACAGTCTACGAAACATTCTAAGCCAGTTTAATCAACTAATCAATGAGTAAAAAAAAATAGTCTACTACCCTTTCTAAAGTAAGACACTAATAGACTGTCTACAGTAAAAGAATTGGGTGGGTGGTATTTAAAGATCACATACATTAAAGCTCAGAGTGAAGAGATGGATAGATGGACACACTCATTAATTTACATTTTTGCTTCTATCTGACGCCTGGTGCTTGATAGCAATTAATCACAGTTTCTCTCGTTTTCTTGTGTAAATACAGATAAAATATTGTGGCTGACTAGAGTAGAGTATGATGCCATCTCAATGTGACTTGAAGAATTTAGCTGTAAGAGCAGCGGCTGTATTCTAAGCCGAGCTACGGATTTCCCAGGAAGGATTTACTTTATATCCCTGGGACTGATTTGAGTAATTTAGGAAAAGGCATTTGCAGAGTTGCAGTCTGAAGCTTCATGTAATATACAGCTGAGAGCAGCTATTTACAAAATGGTCAACTTTGGCACAATCGTTAGCTCTGTGGCCCGGCAGCAGGGAGTTTCTGGTTTTGAATCTCGCCATAGGGTGCATTTGTTTTTTCCTGCAGGGTACTCAAGCTTCTTTGTGCTTCCAGGAAAAATTCTATGTCTGATTGGTTTGCTTCTTTGTTGTCCTGTGATAAACTGTCAACTTGTTGAGGGTGTAACCAACTCCTCACCTACTGACACCTGGAAAAAGGCACCAGCTCCATTTTGAGCCTGCAGAGACAAGTAGATATAGACAATGGCTGGATTTCCAGATGTCTTACGGTACTACATTCTTCCATCTAAATGTCTGTATACAAGCATTAATGACATGGAAATATCCAGCAATCAAACGGGTTAGGAACGAGACAGGTTCTGTGCCCCAGAAATTGTGTTTTGTTTTAAAATATGAATATCAACCCCAGAATAAAAGCAAAAGTCTATAATTCTGGGTAAAAGTGGTGAATGCCACTCTCCGCGGTCAAACACGTCTCTACTAAAATGCCACACAGAGACAGAGATGCCATATGCACCCAGGGTCAAAAACTGCAACTGTCCTCTGGTGAAAATAAATCTGGGTGCTTTGCTACAATGATCATCCCTACATTTGGAGGAAAAAGATTGACTTTTGCAAGCTGGAGAACACAATCAAAGTCGTGGAGCAGCGGGTTTACAAGCATCATGTGCTGGGTTTTTTCGTTGCTGCAGGAGGGACTGGTGCACTTCACTAAGGAAATGGCAACACAAGGAAAGACGCTTTGAAGCGGCATCTTACCACGTCAGCCAAGAAGTTAGAACTTGAGTAGAAATGGGTCTTCCAAAGTGAAAAAGTGTGCTTGATCAATTCAGCCTACAAAGCTTACTCAAACACACCAGTTCTCTTTGAATGTACATCAAAGTCCTAAAAACACATCACATTTACACTGGAAGTTAAAATGTTTTTTTTTTTTGTTTTTTTTTTTTAGTTTGGCTAGAGTGAAATAATATTTGGGATGAAAACATTAAACACATCTATCACGAGCATCAGGCAGCGATTCTGTTTGTAACACAACGATGACTACTTTGTCTAAAATACTCCTAAGGAGTTCAACGAGTGTTGACTGTGTGGTTACAATCTAGGTGTTGCAATTACCCAACTGTGGCTAAGGCAATGGGTAACGATTGTTTAATGGGACCAATAAAATTCCTTTGTGTGAAGCAAGAATGCTTTGTGGCCTGAGTCACAACGTGCAGCCAGACGACTGGCTGAAATTGATTGAAATGCTTTATAGCAATAGGACTAAAAGAAGAAAAAAAAACAGTTTTACAAAGGTGACTATTTGTTCTAAGTTATAAGCTGTGTATTTCTTTGGCAATTGTATGTACATATATTCATGACGGAAAAAAGGATTATTTTCAATGCTTTGTTTTTTTTGTTGGTTTTTTTGTAACCTACCAGCATCAGGTTACAGAAAAAACCCATGAAGGAATTTTAAGGCTAAAAGTTTATTGAAAGTATTCTGTGTCAAGTTTTGCATTTGTTGTTATGTCTGGTGATTGTCTGCAGTATTTAAGCCATATGTTTGTAATCAGCAACAGCACATGGTGCAAGTATGGGATCCTGGGGAAAAAAAAGAAGAGATGGGGCCCACACAGCATTAGTTAGAAAATAAAAGGACTAAGGAAAGAGACAATAGAAGACACCGTCTCTTCACTTGCAGGACGGCAAGTTATTGCGGCTTTTTGAACTGTCATAGTCGATGACGTAGATTATTTTTCAAGATACGACTCCATTTTGTAATTTCTTTTTTTCTTTTTTTACACCTCTACCGTCTCACGAGACATCAAGAACATTAAAATACCTGCTAGGGATCAGCGTTAAAAGTGGCTGTAGGTAGTGACAGTTCGGAGTTGCAGTCGAGCGACTACTGCAAGCCCCCGCAGCCATGTGACAGTGATGTGATCTAGTTTAAACAACAGCTGTTTGTGATTCCAGGGGAAATTAGGAGCAAGATTCCCCTTGAGATGACAGTGGCTCACCACTCCAGTTATCTAAACGAGATGTCTTCAATTGTCAGGCGCATTTACCTCGCACAATGAAACGTAACGCTGTTACATAACTTCTGCTTTCTCCTTCCACTCCGAGTCAAACACAAACTCTCTGAAATACTGCTATGCTCCTTCCTTCTTTTTTAACTTAAAAAAAGAAAAAAAACAATATTTTCTCACAGGCTCCCTCCATGTTTCATGAGTATCACCTGTTCATGAGCATATGCATTTGCTTAAGCACATGAAGCCATCTTCCTGGCGGCCTCAGTGCTGTATTGAAATGATTAGTGAGTCATTTTTTTATGATACTTGCCTGCTTTGTGGGCATGTGAATGCTTGTACAGGACCTAGTCCACGATCCTCTCCACCCCCCGAGTCTTTCCCTCCAGCTATCCTTGCCACGTCCCATAAAAATGATGCAACCAAACAGAACTGAATCAAAAAAGCTTTAGATAGTCTGTAAATGACGCTTTGTTGTGCCTTCTGTGAATTCCTTTCAATACTGGTGTTAAATTTAAGTACCAAGCTCTCTTTAGTGCTCTAACCAGGAGACTACATGATCCTTTACAACAAAATGTCTGAAATAAATTTATAAGCCCAACTATAGACTTTGCTGGGTGTCATAGTTTGTGGAAGTGAACTCCCTTCAAAGGAAAAAAAAAAAAAACAATTGTAAAACACCATGTATGTAATTGTTTTGTGTAAAAAAAAATATACATGCTGATCTCTGATTATATCAAAAACTCAACCAATAGTCACTGATCAGTTCAGATACTTTTACAGGAAATACCATCACAGTATTTACGTATGAACGTGGAGACAAACTGAAATTTAGATCTTTAGAAAGTCAGTGTGAAATAAATATTTTTTAAAAAAGTTGACCTCCTAAAATATCCTGTTTTGGCTTAGTGTTGGAATAAAAATAGATTAATTTAAAGAATTAAAGACCTTTTATTATCTTGACTTAAGTAAGTGTTGGGAAAACTGATAACCACATAAAACATTTTGACTGGAATTAACCGTCACATATTTCATAGCTCCAGTAAGTTTTCTTTGACTCAAAATCCTAGCTAACTCATAAAAACCCCAAAGAGTTCCCAGCCATGCAATACCCCCTACATATATTTAACAGACCACAATGTTGCACTTCTGTGTCAAGTACTTGTACAAGTAAAACATATGTGTGCATTTAATTAAAGTTATATGGCTGCTATAAATCGCGTTGCCATTATGGATAAAGAAATGTTATGGGCTTCAAAAAATGTCAAACCTTCTTTGAAGTATGAATACATGTTAGGGACACATATAGTAAAAGTTGTCGAGTCAAGTGGTATCAAATTATACTCACGTTTTAATCCGTAACACTTGGGCTTCATGTCAAACTTTACTGCCCTGGTAGGGGTATTAATTGGTTATTTTAAAAAGTTTATATTGGCCTACTTAAGAAAAACTAACAGGAATACAGGCAGCTTGTGTTAATGCGTGCTGATGTGACCGAGAGGGATGGAGTCAAAAGGTTGGAACTTGTCCTTGAAACACTAAGGTGTATTTTAGTGGGATTGTATATCAATGACCAACACAAGGTAGTGCATCATTGTAAAGTGGAATGGCACATATTTTGATATGTAAGTCTGAAAAGTGTGGTGAGCAGTTGTATTCAGTTGCCTTATGTCTGATCCCCTTAAATTAAACTCAGTAAAATCAACTGCCTTCAATAGACATCTCATTGGTGAACAAAGTTCACCTCGAGTCATATACAACAGCTAGATTTAGTATAAATCTGGCTGATCCATAAAGGCCTCAGAGGTTAGAGTACGTCCCTGAACAAACACCATCACCAATGCAATAAACACACCAAACAGCAGTTATAAAATACTTTCCTGAGCTAAAAGTTTGACCGATCATCCAAAACCGACTAAAACTGCAAGCCTTCCCAAACATGGTTGTCTACATAAACAGACAGCCTGGGCCATGGTGGTGGCTGCAGGGTACTTAACTTCAACAGCAACACAAAACCAGGTCCTATCTGATGGGAACATGGACAAAGCCAAATACAGGCTTCTGTGTTTGAATGGTCAAGTTCAAGTCTAGATCAAAAAGTCTTGAACATTTATATTCATAAATGTCCTTCGCCCAGTCAGACTTCCCTTTGATGGAAGTTATTGCTTGCAAGTTGGCAAAATGCTTAAACGTGCAAGAAGTGTGAAAACATTTGGGAGTGATCTTAATCGTAAACAGCACGTTTTGCTGTTACCTAATATTTAAATAAAATCAACAGATGTGAGGTTATCGTTCTCAACATGCAGGAAATATTGCGATGTTTAACGAGCAAATATGAAAACCATGTGACACGCCAGCAGACCACTGCATGAGAGACTAACATCTGTGCTTGTCGCCTTTCAGAGCCGTGATTTTTTGCGTTCTTGGAGCTGAAGGCTTTGTTGTAAAGTTGCAGCAGCAAAAATAACTTCTCACACCAGACTGCACATTGGCCACCAGTATACCCACAAATATGCACTCATTCATCAAATCAATGCATTCCCCTCCCATTCACAGAGATCTCCTCCAGCGGAGAGGAGCACAGGCCAGCACAGCAGCAAACTAGACATGTCTGTTGGAGACTTCACAATGGTTCAGCAAGCAAACATACTCCCCTTAAGGCCCTTGGGACAAACATAGCATCAAGCAGAGGGACTCCATGAGTGGCTGCTGATGCCTTTTGTAACTTGTGTTTTTTTTTGTTTTTTTTTTATGTGTACAGTTATACTTTTCCAGTGCATCAGGGTGCAGTTCTACTTCTATGTTTTGATATGAATAGATAATTTTATCCCATACACTTACGGATGCACGTAAGTGTTATTAGCTTAGCTAAAAGAGGAGGAAACATGTTTTTGACTTTGGTTTCTATGTCTTGACAACTCATAGCATTATATTTAAAGAAACACACTGGAAAGAAGGTAAGTGGGACAACAAAGTAGTTAGCTTTGAAGAAAAGGCCTCACTAAAGCCCTAGAAAATAAAAATTGCCCTGCTGCTCCACATAAAGTGACAGTGGTGAGAATTTATGATAAAACTATTTTTTATGTGGTATATCTTGTTTACTGCAAATTTGAGGCTTAGTATAAATTTCTTAAATAAAAAAACTTTGATGATAAAGGGAATACAAATTTCTACAAAATAATATTGAAATAAAAATATTAAACATAAAGTTAGTTACTGCCAAAATATCCACCTGTTCAAGTCAGTATATAGTAGATGCACCTTGGGTTGCAATCAGAGCACACAGTCTGTGTGAATAGCCTTTAATCATACTTGCACATCAGGATGCTGCAATTTTCCTCCATTCCTCCTTGCAAAACTGTTGACTGAGCCACTCCAGAATGTTCACCATGTCTCCAAAACAAATCTGTGTAGCTGTAGCTGGGTGCTTTGGGTCATTGTCTTCCTGGGGGAAAAAAAAAGTTATCTAATGGCCATAATTCTTCTCCTTCCAGACCGAAGAACTTCCTTCAATTTCTCTTTGGGGTTCCCCACACTTGACTTTAGGCAAACTCCAGGCTTGTCTTGATATGAGGCTTTCTCATTCACTGGTGAAGTACCTGGGCAATAGTTGTTAAATGTAGAGTCTCTCCTATCTCAGCTATCCAAACTTGTAACAGGTCAGAGGTGTTCCTGGTGACCTCTCTCACTTCTCAGTCACTCAGTTTGTGAGGAAAGCTTGATCTATGCAGATTTACACGAGTCATATTCCTTTAATTTATTGATAAAGGATATTACTGAACGATAGGAGACGTCCAGTGACTTAGAGATTTTTTTGTATCCATCCTCTGACTTATACATTTCAATGACATGTTCTTTGATTTGACTGGAGCGTTTTCATCCTGTAATGGTAGCCAGAAATACCCATTAACCAGTAATTAGACCTTCCAGACTCAGATGTCACACTCACTGCACTCAGGTGATCCCCATTCCACTCATTGTGAGACTACGAGCACCAACTGGCTGGACCTCTGATGAATTAGGTTATTCACTCTAAAGAGGGTGAATGTTAATACAATCATTTCTGCTGTGTTTAATGTTTTTTTCTTTATTATTTAATAGAGTCATTATTTTCTAGGAAGCAGCTTTTACTTTCACATTAAACATTTTTTTATTTAGTTTTTAGTCACATTTCTTAGATCAATATTGAAATGTAAAATTAATTATGACCAAAAAAATCCCTTGCTTAATTTTGTCACCTTGTTTATCTGCTATTCTTATCTGCTAAGAATTTTCATTTTTGTTCCAGAATTATTATTTTTTTTTCCAATAACTATTATTATGTAACCCGTGCTCAAGCTGAGCGATGGGATGTAAAGTGTGGCAGAATGTTTTGCAAACCAGACCCAAGACAATTTACTGTTTCTTATACTTATCTTAAAATGTCTCATCATGGTAATGCAGAAGTGTAGCCGTCTGTGGGGTGGCACAGATCCCTCCAAAAGTGGTGTTCAGTCACACCCTGGTTGGCACGCCACACAGGGCCTGTCAGAAAAAGCAAGAAGAATACCCATCCTTCACCTCCCCCAGAATGGCACCTTCCAAAGCGGATCCCCTGTCTACCCATTCCCCAGGCCCCAGATAAGAAGCTCATCCGTCATCCGCTGGGGCCACATTAAATTTTAACTCTGGTTACTGAGTGTGGCCATTCAAACTTTTATCTCAAACCTTCTTTATCTTCTTTTCATTAAGTTCTCAAGCACTAATAGCCCTGCGAGTCTCCGCCGGGGTAAGGATGATGTTCTGAATAATGAAAGCTCATTATTTCTCCACAGAATGCTTGTTAATTCAAATGATGATATTAAAACTATAGTAGCCCTCAGCAGTCGGGTGATTTCTAGCATACTTTATCATGTATCAATATATACTCTGTTTGTCAAAACTGCCCCGAGCCTGGGCTGACATTCTCCTCCCGAGGAGTGGAGTGCTTCAGCAGGCCTGCAATACTCTAAGGTGACAACTGGCAGAGTTTGTGCCTTTAGGAAAGGAGGAGGGAAGGAGAGATGAAGGCAGTGATGGGGAGACTGATGAAACTCAAAGAGCCGTCACTGTGCTCCCATGTCTCTTGGACATTTTTTTTTTTTCTGTCATGCCCACATGAATCCACATACACACACACACACACACACACACCCCACACGGTCCTGTTACACATTTATACACCCATGCACAAATGAACTCACATCTGTCATCCTCATCTGTCTTGCTTCATATCTGCACATGTGAGCAGGCATTTGCACTTACTTACATGAGTTCGTAGGAAAACACATGGACAAGCGCGTTCATTGACCTCCAAAAACACAGCTTTACTTCTTTATCTTCAAAAATTGACAAAACATGACAGTACATGTTGGTAAAATAATTAAGAATGCAAAATTAAATTTTTATTTTTTTATTTATTTATTTTTTTTTAAGATTTAAAATGATCTCCCCTGCGCAGACGCCGTGTCTTGCAAAACTATTTGTGCACCTTGTGCTAGTTCAAATTTTGTCATGTTGCAACTGTAAGCATTAATATATTTTAATAGATTGTGAAAAATACAACTAAAACTAGGACCTGGCTCATAATTCTGTGCAAAATATCTCAAGTAGAGTTAAATTAGATGGTGATAGATGGTAATTATATATATATATAGATTTTTTTTTTTTTCCCACCAATTCTTATTTGGAGTAAGCTCTAAAATTTCACTGGGCTTTTTTCTAATATTTGACAATGGTTTGATCTCAACTATTCCATTGGAACTAATTTTACTTGGGGAAATAGGGGTAGTTATACGTAGGAAATACTTGGAAAAAAATGTGAAAACCATCACAGTATACTCTGTTTTGTGTTGGTCTATTATGTTTAATTTCAATAAAATCCACTGAGGCTTGTCGCTGTCTCATGACTAAGCTTAAAGACTTGAAGAAAAATGTTTACAAATCAGACTCACATTCACATAATAACAAATATTTGTTATCTCAGGAATGTATTTATTCTGTATCCTGAAGCGTTGCATTTACAATGTCTTAGAAAATGCTTTCACTTCATTATTACAACTTTCTACCTGAAGGGGTGAATGTGATGACAGTGTGACCCAAACAGTGTGCTTATTATGGGTTTCTTGAGAGAGCAAAACCAAAGAAGGAGGAAGACAGCAGAGTAGATTCATTTATATAAACGTTCCTCTTCAACACAATTATGTATAAAATTTACAATTGACATCGTTTTGGTCAGGCTACTTAGAGACAGACTGATAGAAAATCAGGAGTTAAACTGTGAGGCTTCTTCACAGTAGAAGCACTTCATAGAAACCAGCCGTGCAGGCCTGACTGGTTGGTTTACTGTGTTTTGACTTCCATAACCTCCTACCCCCACCCCATCCGGATGGCCCAACCCGATTATCTGTAAGCTTTCCCTCCAGGCATCAGGTTTCATAAGCAAAAGCCTCTAGCACAATGTCACTAAGCTGGAGGGCCCCGAGGGCCTTAAGAAGTGTTCACATCTAGATCTCATTTTTATAACAACGCGTGGACAAAAAGTGAAAGCCTAGCTGCGGCTTCAAGAAAACGGATGGTGCAGAGCAACAAAACAGAATTTGTTCAAGCTACGTTGACAACAAAATTAAGTTGCAGGAAATATTAATCAGCAGCAAAAGTGCGAGTGAGCATGTCAAAGGTTAGGGGTCAGAGATGGTAAATTTCAGGTTAGGCCTTATTGCCTAAAGGTTATGACTGCTCCTTTAGGTTATAAACAGACATGGTCCTTATTTTTAGCATGATAGATTTAGACAAACCTAACTGTTGTTTTGTAGCACTTTGACATTGTTTGTTACTCAGATATTGCTTTGATTATATACCTATCCTTATATGCTAAGTGAGCTGTTTTTTCCCCTTTCTCTATATATGTGGTTTTTTGTGTTGCTTTATGCCCCTGAACTTTTCCTTGAAAGGCTTTTAAAGGAGCGTAGTGAGTACTCAGAGAGTGGCAGGCAGCCAAGGACAGCGGACCTGGAGGGTACACAGCATTAGTCGTGAATTAGACACACTCACGCTCAGACTGGCACACTGGCCATCGCTACAGCTACATTTGGCCTTTAGTTTGTCTGCTTAGTGTGTATAATGTGTTTGTGCATGTGCATATTTGTGAGTGGCAGTAAATGTTGCCAGTTGCCGGTGGTGTCCCGGTTTCCCAGTGTCCGGTTAGTATCACACGGCTCTATGCGGAACCAAAACAATAACAACAACCAAGTGCAACTCAGCCATCAGGATCCACTTTGCTCGTCTTCCTTGCACAGTGGCATGCACCTGGAATAAGCCGGGTAGGCGTTTTACCTTTATACACTGAGCTGTCCAAAGCTCTTCTTCCAAACATTGTTACGTCTTCTGACATCCAGTTCCCGGCATGAAAGGCACAACAGTTTGACACTAATTATGCTTCATTGCGTCTCTTCTCTGAAGTCATGCAGGTAGCATGTGGAGCTGCTCAGGTGTCAGAATGAATTACACACACTCAAAGAAACTTGAGTCTCTTTGACTTTTTGTGCTGACTTGTCTACATGATTTATTACTTCATGCTACACCAATAATTAACTTAAAGCTGAAACTACGGTGAGAACATTCAGGTGTAGACAGAAGATGCGCATAAATCCTTTTTGTGTGTTCTCCTTATTAAAGACCCAGATACATTATTTATACAGTATCCATGTATTTGTTGCGTTGTGAAGGTATTCATAATGCATGAACTTTTTTCACATTTAGTCATGTTAAAACCCCAAACTCTTAAGTTTTTTTAAGACTGTCTTTTTTAGACTAAGACAGTAAAGAAATGAGAAGTGGGAAGATAATCTTTTACAAATAAAAATCTTGCATAATGTATTTAAAGCCATTTTCTTGGATAGGCTTAACCCTGAATGAAATCCAGTGCAACCAATCATCTTGAGAATTAATCTAAAAAATACATCACACATTTGTGTAATTTTTTTTTTTTCGCAGCATAAATTCAGCCATTGTTTAAAGGCTATAGTATCCTGGCCATCGGCTTCCTGCTCAGTTTTACTCGATTCTCATCTTCCTTCAGTGCTCCATGTATGGTTTCTCCATTGACCTGGATTTCTCCAGGCCAATCAGCGAACAGAAGTTGTGACCGATTCCATTGTTTGGGCTGTTTTAGAATTGAAGTCCGCCTGTACTTTGGCAATGGGAGGAATTAACCTGTTCAGTCTGTGTTGGCCATGCTTCCAAATATTGTACACACATTAATACCCACCTCGCTTGCCTGTTCACAGTGGTTAGTAGTGATTGAGTTACATTAAACCTCAACAGAGTCTGTACCTCCAGGAAGCAATTGTTTCTCAATAGCCCAGGGTCCAGAGGCCTAAAATCGAACTTCGTGGCCTACTTGTATATGTTATATGTGAAAAAAAAAACTACACTTCACATCCCTGAAAACACTATCCCCATGGTGAAGGACGGTGGCATCATGGTCTAAGAATATTTTTTAATATAATGGAATAGAATAGAAATGTCCTTTATTGTCCCACAGTGGGGAAATTCACTTGTAACAGCAACAAACTGACAGGCAATCAAGACATGCAGATTCACATTAAGTTTTCATCAGAGATGGAAATGCTGGTCAGTCCTGAAGGGAGGAGGAATGGTGCAAATAAAACCCCAATACTGGAAGAAAAGCTACTTGATACTCCAAGTACTGAGAATGCTGTATAGGTACATCTTCCAACAGGATAACTTCCCTACAGAAACAATGAAATTCGGTAGGGAATTTCATTCTAACATGTTAATTTTAACACACTGAAGTGATAGAATCGACTGAATTGGAAGGAAAGGTGTATGTCACGCTTGCCAGATAAAAAATTTATGTAAGCCATGTTTTATTTTGCTTTCAATTAGCATTTTTTTTTGCCAAGTTCCATCCATCAAATACTTGTAATCTTGAGATTCCAAAATGACAACATTTGAAAAAGTTCAAGAGGTATGATTCTTCTTTTTGTTGTTGTCAAGACAGTTATTAACAATAAAACAACCTTCTCATTTGCAACTATTACTTTTTTGTTTTTAAAATCTGTTTCAATTGGCTCATAATCTGGTTTGGAAAGCTAGCCTCAGCTACCCTTCCTCCCCCATCTCTTCCTTCTTCCTTTTCTCGATGCCTTCCTCCCTCCATATAGCATACAGTGCAAGTGAAACAGTGTGGAAACTGTTGTCCTACCTGATAATGGATTTGGTGGCCCCCCTGCAGGCATGAACCATTGGCACATAGTGAATACTACTGTGAGATCAGGAGAGAACAGAGAAAGAGGGAGTGGAATAGGGAGGGAGGGAGAGAAAGAAGATGAAGAAGGCATGGGTCGGATAAAGACAGAAATCCTGTGGCTTCCCCTTTTTTTTTTTTTTGCAAGTGGGGTAGGCTAAAGCTGTCGCCATAATCTGTTGTCAAGACACAAGGCCGCTGTAATGTCTTCCATCAGCAAGTGGATTATGTGCAGGGGAATTGTAATTTACACCAGCTTCACTTTTATGTGTCGCTCGGCTTAAAAGTTAATAGCATTTAGCTCAACAATAGCCCAGCCACATCGAGCGCGGTCTGCAGCCATCTACAAGTGAGGCTTGATTGAGGTGTAGTCATTCTGAAGCTATGACAATAGGCTGTTCTTACTGAGCTAATTAGCGGACGCCTGCCTATCTTCACACCACACATGTCCTTTGTAACTGTCGCCGTCTAAATCTCTCTGCTAGTGTATTAGCACAGGTTATTGTTTGCCCAGGTTCTCTCCAGTAATCCTGTGTAACGGCTGCATGTTTTGTCTTAACGTTCGTAGATCATAGTCCTGAAATGCCATGACCAGACATGCTTTTTAGACGAGATTTGATTTTCTCTCAGTTCCTCTCTTTTGGCTTTTGTGTCAAAGGAATTAAGAGATAAAACCTTGTGTCTGAAACTCAAGTTGTTGATATTAACCCTAAGAAAATGCACATTTCTAATTTAAATGAGGCTGGTGCATATGTTAAGGCTGTGCCTTGGAGATTATGTTAAAGACAGTCTTAAAAAAAAAAGAAAAGAACCTTTGTCGAGTTGAACCATGCAGTGCAAAGGCAGTGTTTTTGATGGGATTCAGGCAGGATGTAGTTCACTGTCTTAAAAATAGCAACAATTTTATGAAAACTGTAGTTTTATATATTAACCACTTTGTTTTAGACAGCTAAGTTGGAAACAAATTTTGTCTCACACATGATTATCTTAAACACGAGTTTGACCTCTGGGGTCACATTCCAAAAATACATGATGAAGTTGTTGGTAAAGAGTCAAAAGAGAGGAATTCAAGCCTTTTTTTTTTTTTTTCCCCTAGCTACGTTGCCCTTGGGGAATTCAGGTGTGATGTTTTGAGGTATCCTCTGTTTCTCTCTGGGAGTCGTTGAGTGGCTGGTGATGGGAATTAGGAATGGAATAAGGGTGTGGGAAGGTTGAGGCGTGTACGTAATCTGACATCTTGAGTTATACGTTTGTGTGTGCAAAAAAAAAAAAAAAAAGGAAAAGAAAAGAAAGGGGGGGGGGGCTCCTGTTAGTCAGGTGCTGCACTAAAACAGGTGGCAGTCCCGTCCTGTCAATCATCCTGAAAGGCAACTGAAACTTGGAGCAAATTTGCAAGAAATACATTTCACTGTTCAAACCAGGTGCTTACCGACAGAGTGCAGGTCATGTTTACGAGCAACCGTAAAACTAAAGGAAGGATCCCACATAACAGTCCCTTCGACCCAGTTGTTTGACCCACGTACTGAATTTCCATAATACGATGACGAAACATTCTGCTGTAAAATAAAAGAAAAAAATTGCTACTGCAAACAATTAGATCTGGAGAAGATTGTTTTTTCCTACATTCTCTTGACATAAAAATAACAAAATATTTAATGTGGCTGGAAGACATAGTAAGCACCCATGCACATATAAGAATGTAAGTCCCAACAGCCATGTGTGATTAGTTAGACAGAACAAAAAATTATGTGTTGAAAAATGTTTTTCTTTCCTTTTTAGTGCTTAAATATGTCATTGCTCTTGTTCATACAGTCGTCATTGTCAGTTGGTAAAATACTTATAGATTATAAAAAGGTTGTTTTGCAATTTAATTATATTCAAAACATGTCCTTTTTTATGTAGCACTAGTCTTTTGCATGTCCAGCATGTAAAACCTTAGACTGCTGTCAAGCTGTAATGAAAACATGTATATAGTGCTTTGAAAATTTAATGACGCTATTTGGATCTTTCCACTTTTTCTCTTGTTACAAGCTAAATGTTCATTGTGCTATAATGTAATTTGATGTAATAGACAGACACAAATCCCGGTTTGCAAAAAGAGAAGAAAAGACTCCCAACTGAGTACCTCCGTGGGATGTTTAGCAGAGTGAGTTTTTTGTGACACGTTATTTAGGATTTCATGTCAAGAAGTTCAGTTTAAATGTCTATTAACATGGACAAATAAGGGCATAATCATATTCTTGGATGATGGATTAACGGGACCTCTGAGAGGTGCTCAAAAGTTTGGGTATTGTTTTTAATATCGTCCTTAACATCCACAGCTGACTCAATGGCATTTTTGCTGACTTTCTTGAAAACCAAGAAAGTCAGCTATCTGTTCCCTTATATTCTCCTAAATCTTCACAGAACAATTGCAGTTAGGCTCAGATTATATGACATATGACTTTATTTACTAATAACATCACTTCTGAAACAACAGTTTGCATTAGATTTTTTTTTTTTTTTTTACAAATCTAATGCATGTATTAAAGTAAAACTGACTGAATACGAATGTAATGTACCATTTTCCTCCCACTTTGCAGTTATGGGCTATTTTGTGTTTATCTCTAAAACAAAAATAATATAAAATATTGAGGTCTGTGGTGTAGAAGATTCCGAAAATGTGATGATGTTTAAGGGATATCAATACTTCCCAGAGTAATGTGGATGGGCTTTCTGAGGCTTTTTTGGTTTCAACCCCTACTTTTGCCAGATCCAATATATTCTAAAAGTATATGAGGACAAAAAGTGTAGTCTTAAATAAGTAAAACTCCATTTCAGTCCTCTGCTCTATTATTAATACCGAGCAGGCTGATCTTTGATTAAGCAACTTAAGTGTTCTTCCTGTGCGGGATTTTGATTAAAATGAGGCGGCGTCTCAGAGCTGGAGCAAATGGCGGTGCTTTTGCTTCTGTTCAACATGCACTGCACACTCACCGCTGTTCATCTCTGTCTATTTTCTACAATTTTGTGATAAAGTGAGCATGTGAATTTTCAAGACGCAAAACTTGTACTGTGAGTTCCGTATCCAATGTGTCAGATAAACTCGTCAGTGAAAGGCTTTTTGCATGCCAAGATCCTCGACCCATTATGACCTATCACTTAACTATGTTTCTTTAGAAAATGTTGCAAATTGTTTACCTTCAAAGAAACTGCTGTGCTTTTATCTGATTGCAATGGGAGAGCAAACAAAGAACGTGAGTTGTTTAACTGGTTAAAACTAAACCTCCATGACAAATTCATCAGAAACTATGTTAAGTACTGGGCAACAAAGCTCATCCATCCATCCATTATCTAACACGTTTGTCCTTTCAGGGTCACGAGAGTGGCTGGTGCCTATCTCCAGGAGTCATCAGGCGGGAGGCGGGGTGCACCCTGGACAGAGAGCCAGTCCATTGCAACAAAGTGAAAAATGTTAAGTGTTTCTCTTATATTTTACTCATTTAAGGTAGTAAAAACACATTTTTAATGCCGTTTGATTTTTGGTTAACAGCTGGAGCATTTGAATCAAACACTACACAGTGAAAGTTTTATTAAACAAAAAAGAAAAAAAGTGTACTTTCTCCAATTATTCAGACTTTTCAGGTTTGTTCATTCACCCCTGAGTTGAAGTGATTTTCTAAGTGGTGGAAGAAAGAATGTAGAAAAAAATCTAAATATCAGAAGAATTTACTGTTGTAGCTGATTCGGAAGGTCTGTTTATGGATCTGTGTCTCGAGATCAATCCCTTTTCATGCTTTACAACCAGAGTACACCTATATGCAAATACACGCACACACACATATACTGAGATGGGCATGGAAGGGAAACGAAGGACAAATGTCAGTGTTCCCCTCCAAAGTCCTCATCCGCTTTGAGCAACATCTCTCTGCCGTGTGCTCTCCTCCTTCTATCTTCTCACACTCGGTCTTCCCATGATCCCTTTAGGAACACCTCCTCATGCAAAGCCTCGTTCTCCACTTGGGGCTACTTCTGTTCCATTATGAACGGTGGAAGGATTAAAACTGTAGACGCGATAGCTTCCCCCCTCCTGCTCTGCGTCACGTGTAGGGACCAGGACGGCCAATGATGTACGAGTGTGGCACGCAACAGGGCGCCCCGCTTGGCCACCCACACATCCATCGAAGTGGGGTGTGCGTGTGTGTGTGTGTGTAAGAGAGGAGCATGGTATCAAACGGGGAACATCTGTGGCCACTGGGCTGTGGAGACCGGGGACAATGGTGGCCCCGGGGCAGCTGCAGAGCCCTGGACTGTGCAGCAAAGGCTAGACACAGGCCAGGAAGCCAACCATCCACACACACACCCACACGCCCTCAAATGCATGCTAGGAGTTGCAAATTAATGCACACACCATCTTATTGCAGCAAGAAACAAAAAGCGAATTGTAGCGAATGTACCTACAAATTATGTGGAATCACTACGAAGGTTTGGCTCTTTTTTTAACAGGCAAAAGAAAACCCACGCTTCTTGAACAAAATGCGCATAAAAGAGTTCAAAACTGGAAATGTAATTACATTGCATGATATCACACTTTTACACCTTATTGGACAATAGTTTGAAGGTGAATTTCATCAACATTTCATCATGTCAGCGTGTGCCAGAGCCAAGATTTCCACTACTATTAACCACTACGTCCATTCATAGTGGAAATAAAATTGTGTTGCTAGTTTTGAATTGCGGGGAGAAAGGTGTGGGTGCTAGCAGGGACTAAATCTGAAAATAGGCATTAGCTGCTTTTCACATGTCCTCATTGTGTGACGCGAGACCACCGTAATTACAATTTTCAGCAGCTGCAGCATGTGAATCTACTTAATGTTCCTTCCGCGTCTGCCACATACATAAAATCACTGAGTCACTCGTTGCAATGCTACAGTAAATTCAGAGAGGTAAGTGATTCTCCATAAGCTCCCCGCAGAGACACATCAGTGCCGTTTATTCTTACAAGCAGAGATGATAACACAAGCACACATGCACGTATTAATGCTGCGACACAAACACACACACACACACAGACGCGCACGCCCGCATACTCAGGCAGTCACACGCCATTTGAATAACATATTCCACAGCTGCTGCAGCTCTCAATGGCCTCCCATGTGGCTTTTGTGTGCTGACATGTGTGAAAAGTGTGGGGATGGAAACAGACACGGATACACGCGGACACAGGAGCATTTACACACGCAGCACATCTCCTTATGCGCTGTGATGTCACCTTGTAGGAAGAGCCCGCTCCACCCTGTCATGTTGTGGTATCCCATGTCCACAATCAAATGCCCACTGACGTGAAATATGAGACGATAGAGGCGAGCCTCCGTGGGCATGTTTGTATGCGGATGTGTGGACTCAGGTGCATGCGCTTCCTCCGGTGGGAGAAGTGTGGGCAAAGTGTATCCTCATCTCACCGTACTCGCTCCTGGTGCGAACACCGGATCACACGGACACACCTGCAAAAGCAACTGTTGTGACACAGATATAGGTGAGAAGTCGTTGCCGTTGTTTTGTTTTTTTTTCTTTCAAGTATGCAGACATTTTCTGTAGAAACTTTGTGGGAAATCCTTTCTTAGAGTCCAGTTAAGCTATAAATCATTCTCCAAATGTAAGTAGCTTTTCAGGTTCCAAAGATTTATCTGAGAAAGAGTTCACTGGAATTTATCATCTGACAAGACGATCCCTTTTACTCTGAGATAACACCGTTGAAGTTGACATTTCCCCTGCCTAGTTTTTGATTTCACACCACGACCATTATCACATATGCAAATACACATCTAATCAGCGATGCGGAAGTATATCTTCAGCATTCTTATGCACACAAACTTTTCTCACGCAGATGAGTCATTCAGTCATTTGTTTTTTTTTTACGAGAACTCTTCCTGAAACAGGATGAATTCACCTGAAAAACCCTACATTTCAACAGTTTGACTTCTCTCCGACGTATTCACCAAATAACTCTGAGCTCACCTGGCTACAAAATGACTTGAGTAAATTTGCAAGTCCCTCCACACAGTTACTTAAAACCTTTTTCTAGTCAACATCAGTCACCCTCCTCTCTCTTCTGACGCTGCGTTAAGATAGAATCTATGAGTTGAAACTTTTATTCAGACATGCAGCTCAGCAAATAACCAATAATCTGTGTCTGCTTTCAATCGTAGCCCCTTCTCAGTCCCCTCTCCCAGATTTCCCCAAATACACTGGAAGAGGGGCCACAAATCCAATTCTGCTTGAGGCCCCAAACAATTTTTGGCCAACTATGGTTGATTTTTCTACTGGTTATTGGTAAAGTTAGAAGTATTTGTCAACATACCATTTTTTAATAAAAATACAAGCAGATTTTCAAATTTGCAGAGGAGTATGGATAATTCTGGGCTTTACAGACAAAAAACAAACAAATCAGCGTAAATAAATACAATAAAAAAAGGTGTATTTTCTTAAGTCATACAAGTTAGAGAGGAAGGCAACGGTGCCTTTGGGGAAAATATGGTTTAGTAAATAATGCAGTATATGTGGAGGAGAAGTGCCATTTCATTTAACCAATGCTGAAAACTGACTGACATTTGACCAATGCCATGTCTCTTTTTTCTTTTGCCCACATTAATCCCACTTCCCTGAACTAAATGCATTTTTGATCTGTTCATTAAGCCTGTCAGTCAACGCCCGGCACCAATAGTTCACAGATTTGAAATACAACAACAAGAAAATGTCATTTTAAGGCTCTCTCTTTGAGATCTCATAATGTAAACCTCACCTGGAGAGTGACAGACTTTGATGGATCGACTCGTGGACACGCGTGTGCGCACGCGTGCACGGGGCCAGAAAGAGAACAACTTCAGGAGAGACAAGGAGAGAGGGCAAAGGGCTGTAAATGGAGAGAGAAGGAGGCGGGAAGGAGGAGGCAGGAGGGAGGGATGGAAAGAAAGAAACGAAAGAGAGAAAGGGTTTGATATTTCTGTGGCCGTACACTTGTAAGCTCAAGCTGTTTCTTCCCTCCAAGGGACAGGGTCCGTTAAGTAGCTCTCCAGTGCCTACAGTTTAGAAAAGGACCCAGGCAATACAGGACTAATTTAATCAAAGGTTACCAGCCCAGCATAGAAACACAATATTATAGTGATTGTACAGAAAAGGGAAGGTGGGGGATATGTCATTTCACCAGGCAAGGCTTAGACCTACCACTTTATCTCAACAGTGTGATGGCTAAGTCCCCCAACAGTCTCCAACTGCTGGCACTAACGCACATTTCCATTTTAGCTAGCGGGCCAGCTCGAGAGGCGGATATTGCATGATTAGCTGGCCGGCAAGGTGAGTGACTGACTGCTCGGACTTAAAGCATCTAAGGTTGTCTCCCTGTCTGAACTCTATTAACGCATTCATTAAAAGTTTTGAAATATAAACATTCTCTCAATTTACGTTCGAATTAAATTAGTCGCTCCAAAACTTTTGCCAAAATGCTTATTGAGTAAGAGGGTTAATAATTTATTCCAAAATTGCTTTTGATTGATATACACTGTGGAACACAGACATACTTTCTTTTAAAATTAACTTGTTGCATGAGAAGAATGGCTACGCTGAGGCAATATTTTTTTTTTTTTGTTGTTTGCTTGCTTGTAAATTAAAGAGAGAGACTCTGGCAGCTGTGCAAACAGTGGCAGCATTCAGATTGTAATCTGTTTAGTCCTGCTCACTGGCCATACCACTCTATAATAAACTGCCATAAGTGCCAGTGTTTCACACATACAGGGGTTGTGTGCCTGTGTGTGAATATTCTCCAGCACATCCTGTGAAAGTCTTCTTCAAGCGCATGCATGAAGTTGAGCTTAAGCCCGCAGACAAATATCTATACCAACAAAGTATTGTTATATATCAAATTCTGCATTTCATTTTAGAAGTAATAATTTACACATAATTTAGTTACAGTATCAGGCATTAGAGGTGTGATGAAGGCTTGCAATCTTAAAGCAGCACACACTGATGCATCATCAACATGTGAAAAGCTCAATCTTTCCTGCTCAACTTAACATCACTACAGTGTAGAGCCAATCTGATTACTATTTTTTGGATTGACCAATTAATAATTTTATAGCAAAAGGTGCTTAATAGAAGATTTTCTTTTCAGATTTTTGACCGGAAGAAGCTAAACAACTCCCACCAGAGGAGTTCTGGGAACATATTTACTGACTTTAAGAAGGTTTTTCAGTAAATGCAATTTTTTTTTTCTGCAATTTTGTCTTAATTCCTGTTCCCAGGGTGTTGCTCCTTCAGCAAACAGCCAGTTTTAGAGTCTGGGTACACCAGTTAACGACTGATCGATTACTAATTTGACTATTATCTCAATAATCCACAACAATTAATCAAATTATTGTTTCAGTCATATTATCAGTTGCTCACAGAGTTCTGTCTTTAATTATCAAGACTCCTTTTACTGTCAATACAGATATTATCATCTTTCTAAGTAATGGCCTATGTCAAGTTTGGCTGAAAGTGATTTTTTTTTCTTTTTTTTTTTTCCCTAAATTATCTTTTGGAAATAAAAAGGGGTTGATTTTTCTGTTGTTGCCTAAGATATGACTGACCAGTACTGTGGCCCTGCACGAATGATGGGATTTCGAGGTGGGAACTGATGTCAAGGTTTGAGTCTATCAAAAAAAAAAAAAAAAAAAGAAAAAACATCAGCTTGCCAGCACTCTGGGCAGAAATGCGCATCTCGTCGGCTTTCACGGACCAAGATTGCTTTCACCTGCATTCCCTGGGGCAACACGCAAAACACAGGCCTCAGCCAGCCAGCTAGTCAGACACACTCATGCATAGACACACTCACTTATATGTGAAGAAACATACACGCTCTCCCTATCTTTTATGTCTGGCTACAACAGAAACGTATTAACTCTGTCCATGCAGGCCCAAACATACACCTTTATATAAGAGCACTGGATGATGCAGAAAATCAAAATTAGAAGCGCATACATTTAGGTTGCCTTTGTTCTTGTTCCTGTGCGTGCGTGTGCGAGTCTGCGTGAGTGTGTGGGAAAGAAAGAGAGAGAATGTGTCTGGGTGCTAGTCTAAAACAGTCTGAAGACAGCATTCGTTGATCTTCCAGGAGGTGGAAAAATGATGTCAAAAAGGCAAATCTGTATTTACCAGCAGACAGATATCCTTGACTTGACAGCTATACAGTCATTATCTGCCTGTCATGTGTCGCCTGAGGGCCACCGTGCCTTCTCCCAAAGCCCACAGTTCCCATGAATCAGACGCAGCCCTATTAGCTTACCTGTTTCCAATTCAAAGGCCATCGCCAACCAAAAAGACGCCAGAAGGACAAAACAAGGTGTCATATTTATGAATGTGTCAGCACGGGCCCTCCTGAAACCCAGCTCACACCTTGAGCAATGAGCCTGACAACTCAACAGGGGCCTTTTCCAGTCAAGAGAAATGATACCTTCAAAAACCAGGGATGGGATGAAACCAGAAGCTGTGCTTCAGCAGTGACAACACAAGTGAAAAAAAAAGTAAAAAAAGCTCATAAATCACATTGGTATTATTCGGGCCCAATCAGCGGAAACTCAACCTGTTAGATTGAATAAAGGAGAATGAATATTAGATGGTGGATAATGATGGCATGGGTTGAACAGAAGTGAAGATGGGAGTTTGTGATGGTTACTTCAATGCTTTGTGTGTGGGTGTGTGTGTGTGTGTATGAGAGAGAGAAAGTGTGATGTGATGTTGATATCCCCATTTATGGAGCAGATTCATCTACAGTTACCATATCCGCATTGTGAGTGAAGGGTTGCATAATTATTGTCCAATTTACTGATCGGATTGCAAATAGAAACCCCCGTGCTCAGGCCAGGAGTCATTATTAGACAATGATGGTGTTCTGTTTAAGGAGGTGTTGGTTTCCCTTTTAGACTGATTTAAAAGTACAAGGGTTCTGCCAACAAGCTGCATGGTGGACAGCTGTGTAGAATCCTGGCCTCTTTCTTAGAAATGCGTAATACCACAAATATGGCTTTATCTTGTTTGTCCAGTCAGGCGGCTTCCAGAATATATGTTGCAACTAGATGTTGTAGTAGAGATTTATGAGTGATGGTAAGCACAGCCATTTCTAATACCACTTTAGTTCCTGGATGGAAACCGTTAGTTACTAGCTACCTAGCTCTGCTTTACAGTGCACATAACCACAAATAAATGCATATTTTTCCAGGAGGACAATTCGAGATTTTAAATTTGTGAACTGGCATTCTTAAAGGAATAATGTGCTGCTTTTATTTTTAGTAAATGTGGCGCCTTACATATGGACAGACATCTTCTCTCTGATCAAGGTGAAGATTCTCAAACAATGTTGTTCTAGCAATTCTAGGATTTATTGATATTCATATTTGTGGCTGTTCTTCCAGCCACAAGGAAGATGCTATTTTGTATTATATTGCCATCGTAGTTTAATGTGTATTATTCTAACTGAGGGCCGGTGAGTCTGAAATGTGTCTTCAATATTAGCATCTCAACCATCACTGTAGATTTATGAATCCTTAGGATAGGCATTGTTACTATTCCCAATATAAATATTATGGCATGGACATGAAAGACTTTACTTACCTGTATAGTCATGGTAAAAACCAAATCACACAGCCTCTATGTTATAGAGCCACAAATATTGCTGTTGGAGTTCCTTAATTTGGTATCAACTTTTCATTCTTGGCACGCAGAGTGACAGAGATTAAAAGCTAATACTTCTATAAATTGTTGGCTTGTGTTAGATGACAGGGCTTTACATACAATACAAACAGCAACCCTATCAGACGGTGCAGCCAGTGACATTTTTCTACTTCAGTCTCAGGAAGTGCGGGCTTACCACAACAGGATTTGTCAGCTCATTGGAACTATTTGTTCTGTATGTACATAGCTCTAAATAAATTAAAAGCTTGTGTAAAGCAGCGATAAATATGTTTTGAGGTTTTTGTTTATTACATCACAAAAAGTACTTAATTAAACCAAGTTAAAATTTATTAAAGTGACGAAAGAACCCAGTTTTCAGCATCAGGAAGCATTACAAATAACCAGCACTTTCCCTGGTACAATGTCTAATGAGATAAACAATTTCTACTTTCTCACAACCCCAAATGAACTGTACAAAATGCACAAGTTATTTTTACTGAAAGTAGCTTGATTCAGCTTTTGTCACGTTCTTGTCCTCAATTGAAGTTAATGACAATAGTAAATTTAGATAAAACAAAACCACTCCCATGCAATGACTATTATCTTTATTTATTTTTTTTTGTTTTATTCCATTGCATTTAGCTGAATAGAAGTTCATCTCTAATCATGTCAAAATCTTGTAATTCCAGTTGAAGGGGTAATGGGTAAGCTTTACTAACCTAAACTTTAAGAAAAATTCCAAGATTTGTCGAGAGTAAAAATCATCTTGAACTCATATGCAACAGTTCTATCATTTTTCTCCCATTTTTCTCAAATGCCTCTGAAGCACACATGTCCTGCAGCCATGTCTGTTTGGCTTACAGAACTCTTTATCAAAGCAACAACATCACAGTTTTTTCTTTTCTTTTAGCTGAAGCTGGTTTGCTATCTGTCATAAAGGGCCAAAAACATTGTACCTAATCGATACAAACTTGTAGATCGGAATATGTATCATCAATAAAAGATAGGGAAGCATTTCCCACCTTTTTTTTCTAGAAAAGCAATTGATGCACAGATATTTTGTGGAAAAACATCTGAGCTACTTCCGTCCACCTACATGTTGCATTGACTCTCTACCTAAGTATGTTTTGTGTAATTTAACACTATACCTCTTTTCTGCTTTTTGAAGCAGCTGGTCATGACGTTTTGGTTTGTCTTTAGCATAAGACTGCACTTACACTAAATGGTAAAACAGGATTGCCTGCTCATGAGACATTGCTGTACTAAAATCCACCACTTTCACATATTCACTGAGTTTGCCGTCAATTAATTCATGTTTGCAATTTTTCTGCCACAAGACTTATTTTTTATTTTATTTTCCTTTTACCGGCACACAAATACAAAAAAAAAACATTTATTTTGTAAGCATTTGCTGCTGTTAGTGTTGTTGCTCATTAAAACCAAAAGGGCTTGGCCACCCTGAAGCTAATAATCATGTTTGTGGCCTGAAGGATTACAGTACTTAAGTGTTAATGAAACGTTTAAACAAAGCATGGTTTCATCCCCGGCTAAAACACAACACACATGCGTTCAAAGACCCACCGTCAATGAGATGAGGATATTTAAGAGGATAGTTAATTTGATGGACCTAACACCAAGGCCTTCTTATTGATTCCTCCATGAGAGTCCTCCCATTTAGTAATTAAAAATGATCACTCCTACAGCATATTTACTGTACTCATTGCCATATATCCACATATTTTATGGCCATATACTCCGTGTAACATGTTCAGAGATTGTTTATTGTGTTAGAGCTCAATCAATAACAGCTACATAAAACATGAAAGTTAATAAAAGTTGAAGCTGCGCTGACTTTGTTAAATTCCACGGGCTAAGTGATGGAGGAGGTGACACACTTTGATAAATGGTGACTAAAACAGAGTGACTCTGAGGTTCTGGGGATTTGTGGCCCCTGGAAGGTTTCTTGTGTGAGTAACTCTTCTGTTCACAGAGATGGAAGTCGTTGCTTTAGGCCGACCTTTACAGCAAAGAAATGTCATTTGCAAATTCAGATTTTTTTTTTTTGAATTAGTCTGCATCACAGCTAGTTCATCTATCCACTTACGCATGCGCGAAATCTATCATCAGAGGGTAAACAGAAATAAAGAAGGAAAGAAAGAAAAAGAGAAAGAAAAAAGGAGAGATATACAGAAAGAAGTTTAGCAAAAATGCTGAGCCTCTAGCTTATAGATCACCTAATAATTCCAATGTTCAGAACAGGTGCAGATTTTCCCAGGCTTTATGTCAATACAAACCCACAAAGACACATCCGCCTTAACGTAGACTGTAGCTCCTGCTTTGAAATACAGAACACATCGCTAGTGATGACACTGTTGCTTCTTGAGAAGGTTCTCTTACACCAATGTTTTGCTTCATCCCACCCTAATTAGATTTTATATCGTGAAATGGGAGAAAAAATATGCAAATTTGGTCAAACTATAAGGCTTTTTTAAAACCAGTTTCAACATTACAAACATGATTATATAGTTTCAAAGTAGTCAGTCTTGCAAACACACACGCAAAAAAAGGTTTTTAATTGTACATTTATCCATGTCCCTTATTCTAATATATATATATATATATATATATATATATTTTTTATCCAAGCTATGATGGTTTTTTCCACATTTGAAAAAAATATGGAAATTAAAAAGAAATAAGAACTGTAAATATATATATTTCAAATTTGGACGATAAAATTGCAGAATTTCTCTTTCAATTAAAGTATGATTTCTTTCTATTACCAGCATCATTCAAGCAAGTTGTACAAACTGAACAAATGACATGGGGCACCTTTAAAACGCAAAAATACCAACCCCAATAAATGCTGCATAAGTGTGTGGGTGATGATATACTGCACAAATAATTAAATAAGACAAAAACTGTTTTTTGTTTGTTTTTTTTTGGAAAATGCTATAATTCTTTTTATGTGGTCTGGAATAAATCCAATCTTTCATTTGAAGAAGTTCTGTTAATTTCACCTACTCTAGTTTTTAATTACTTACATTTTTTTTTAATCTAATCAAGTGCAATCATATTTAAAAGGAAAGCAGCAGACCTCGCGATAACCCTCTGAAGATACATTAACAAATGTGTGTGATTGTGGATATGTGTGAATGGGAGTGATCACTTCTTTTTCTGTGTATGTGTGTCTGGGCTGTGTGCTGAGCTTGGCACCTGTTAACAGTGCCAAATAATGTGCTGTGTTGAAATTTTAATCACCTGCAAGTGCAAAACAAGAGCAATACAATCAGGACCTAATTAGCACAGCAATTAACACCTCTCTCTCACACACTCCGAGTGTGCCAGAGCTCGCACATTCAGCCAGTGTGATGGAAGGTTCTCCTTTTATTAGCGTTTGTGCTTTCATTGATTATGATTTATTTATCAGCAAACAATTGTTTGTTTTTGTCAAAGTGGCACTTAGAGTTTCCTCACTCCATTCTGCCGGCTGTTTTTGAAAATATATGTTCATCATTGCAAGTTATTATTATTAGTCACCAACATTTTTTTTTTTTTTTTTTTTTTACGAGATCCCTCCTTTTGGTGCCAATGAGAAAGTTGTATATTTAACACTGTAGTAGGCCTACAACAGTATGTACAAAATGATGTAAAGATAAGTTATGAAATATAAGTTTAAGTGTCATCTGTGATGCTCCCAGAACAGACTGATTGTATGTTGTCACATCCTTCTGCCAGTGCAATACGCTACTGGCTACCAGACGCTGCTATGCAGGTCTTACATAAGTTTTTTTACAAAATTATCATTTGTTGTTGTTGTTTTTGTCTCATGTGTTTTTTCATGTCTATGTGAACTCTGAGCCTATTACATAAATCAACCAAATCAAATACAGAAGGCTTTTTTTCAGAGGGATGTCTGCCTGTATTTAATGTATTCGAGCAAAACTTTGTGCTGTTATTTTGTTGTATTTTATAGATTTTGTTTATGAGCAATAGCAAACAGTTTAAGAGATCAGCCATGTCTGCTGGCTGGGAATCTAGAAAGATAAAAATTTATGGAAGCTGAACGTGAATAAGCAACAGATGTTACATTTTGTCCAATACTGTAGTATCAGAATAATAAAGAGTGTAATCAACTTCATATACAGCAAACATACTGATCAATGTTCCAGTTATTATTAATCAAAAGGCAAAGCTAAACAAGTGGCTTTGTCGCCTTGATTAAAGGGAACTCAGCTGTTTTTCAGTTTTCTGGACGTTTGCTGAAGATTAGATGAGCAAAAAAAAATAAAAAAAACAAATCAGAAAGCTGCTTCTCCATGTTTGGTTCTGGTTCTGGTTCTGCAGATGCATGTAGACTTGAACCAGATGTGGGCTGACAGATATCAACAACTGATTCCAGTAAACAGAAGTGGGCAGCAAATTGAACTAAAGCCTTTCCTACAATGACTGAACCATTAAAATAACAAAATTGTGACTGGCATATATAACTGATCAGTGACCCAGTAGTACATTTGATTATTGTTTGACACCCATTGGTGGTAGTTTCTTAAAAACAAAGGACTAGCAATACTTTTAATATACAAACCTACAGACATATCAGAAGCCCACATTTAGATTATTAATGAATTCACATGTAAATTTACACAAATGTGCCATTTGCTGACTTGCTGTGTCTTACAGTCATGTTTTAAGTGAACAAGGTCACTGATGACTATTGATTAGACAGCTGCTCAACCCGCCCGCCCAGTCTGTCATGTAGGGAATGGGGATAGATTTGTGTGTCACTCTCTGTCTGACCGTAGGCCTCCTGGTGAGTGGACGGGAGTTTGTATTTTCATTAGGAGTGCTACTGTTTGCATGCGCGCATATGTGTATGCGCTAACATGCTGGCCTCACGGGTTATCCATTACAACCTGTCCAGGAAACAAATAAGCTTCGCTTTAACTTGAGAAATATTAACTTTCCCCCGAATGGCAAACTAATTATTTGCTGCAGAGAAAGCACACCGGGCCATTTCTGAGACGTACGGCATTACGACTAAAAAGTGAAGTCAGCCAAACTGGCAGTAACGAATCAATATGGCCCATCTCATCGGATGACGGAGGTTTAGGGGGAGGGGAGGTAGTCAGGTCATCGTTGTAAGTTGCTACAGTTATTTTAAAATGTACTAAGCAATGAAATCTAAAAAAAATAAAAGGCATCTGTGCAGCCGTAAAGCCATCTTGGTCTGACAAGTCATTAGTGCGAGACACTTTATTAGGCCACCACTTGTCCTCCCTGATGTCAAAAAGACTTGTCTTTGGCGGTATTTTGGGTTGGAGTATTTCGGGTAATTGAGCGTGCCAGGGCGCCATAGATCTAATTTGATTTGAACAGATACAGTTTTAGATGACAGCGTTGACATCACTTTCCTCTCGGACTGCATGCTTTGGTGTCCATGTCATCGCACTCATTTTAAGGATTCAACACATGACTTATTGTTGTGCGACTGGGTGTCGTGAGTTCAAGATACATTTCTGGGGGGATAATAATAACTGCAGTGTCGCAACGCTAAACAGAAGTAAGGGTTATGAACCGAAAACAGGGCTTTGGAGCATTTACTACAATCATTTACCTTTATGTTTTGGTTCTGTTTGGGTTTGACCACATGAAATTGGAAACTTCTCAAAAGCCTATGAAAAGTAAACACGACAGTGTAACGTTAACTTCTCTGGCTGTCATCTAATCTGACGCCACTGTCCCAAGTTTTATCTTTCGAGAAGAAAGAAGAAGGATGAAGCAACAGACAAGAGACTTACATATGCCACCAAATTCCCTGAGGGTGTCTACGCTTTTTTTGGCATTCCAGAGCCATGCAGTGATCCGGCTTTTTTGTATGGCCACGACTCCACGTTGACGCCTCCCTTCACTTTGCCCTAACTTTCTGGTTCAAGACCAGAGTTTGGGAGGCTCCCCATTCTTCTTTTTGCACAATTTTTCCAATTTTCTGGTCTACCATGATGGGGGAAATGTATGAAAGCACGCTCTGTGCACTTTAAAAGCTCATCCCTCACAAATGGCCTTGTGTCGAGCTTCAACCGCTTCCCGGGACTTGCAGAGATGGAGGATGCGGAAGAGAAAATGGCGTTGTTTGAACCAAAAGCTTTAGCTTTAGTCAGACTTGAAATGTCACATGTGGTAAAAGGAGGAAGTCTTTTTCTCATTACCCATCAGATGCACTGGTGCGATTTTGACACATGGCATCTCCGAAATGTCCCGGGGCTGTGTTTCTGTTATCACTCATTGCCTTCTCAACATTCACAAGTTTGTTCTCATGTGAAAGACAACAATAAAAGACAGAACAGTATAGAGGAACAAAGGAGGAGGAAAAAGTAAAAGAGTGACATTATGAAACACATCAGATAATATGTTCTCAAATGATTTTTTTTTTCCTCCTCCTGCAAACGGATATGCCTATTCTAAGTGTATTGTGGCAGATTTGATAGATGTTTTTGAATTTAATCCAACCACATAAGATGTTATGGAAAAAAACATTGTGAAATGTAATATTTCCTCTCAATGATATCTGATGCCTCAGAGGTAAATTCCATTTATGGACTCTTTTACGTTCATCAATCAACAATATACAATCTCATGATATTTTAATATCAAGTTTAACAATTTACCTAGTTAAATCATCTACCTAACTTTAGAATCCATTCAAGCACCCCAGCGCCCCCCACAAAACAAAAAAACGAAGTAAGATCTCATGTTTGTTTTGGAAGCAATCGCGGAAGTTCAGATGTTTCACAGCACAATAAATTCTGATTGCTGTAGAAATATTCATAATCAAAAATTACAACATGTGTGAAGAATGCTTATTGGCAGTGACGTAGATTAAACTATTGGTACGTTTTGGAGAAATTAAGACACAACAGCGATCAAAGATTAACATACACAGAGGATGTCAGTCCTCTGTTAAAGCGTGTTAAAGTGTGTTAAAGCGTATTCATCTGGTGATGTCTCGTTATGTGACAAACGTTGAGTTGACATACTTTTTTTTTATTTAGATTTTTGAAATAATTTTTCAGTTTTATTAGTCAAGAAATTACTGACATTTGAAGGACATAATTTAGGCTTAAGGACTGGAAGACTGCAAGGTAAAAGCTAGTCTGTCAACCAGACAGACTGGGTTTTCTTTCAGTCTACAAGTCAGCAACGCTGAGATTACATTTAAATTGCTTTTTACTGATGTAAAGTTTGATGTTGGACCTCATTATGCTCCACAACTCTCATTCTGAAATTGCTGAAGATATGATCTGCTTAATGACAAATTCAATAGACTCGGTATTGAATTCAGAGCAAAGACACTGGGGATCTCTTTTTGGTTTTTAATTTGGAGCATATTTTCACAGGGGAAATCATGACTCTTTATCTCGTTCCCACCAGAGACTTTGCAGCTCACTTTTGAGTTTACTAACACTATAATACAACAAGACCTGCAGAGTTGAGAGTCTTATTTATGAGAATATTCAGGTACAAGATGAACAAACTATCCTCTTGATCTTGACCATTATTTTGTCCATTATCCTTTGGATGGAGACACTGGATGTCCTTATTTCTCCACTTGAAAAATATAAAATTGTTTCAAATTAAAACTCTGGAAAGGAGTTATTTTAAACATCTGCTGCTTTTTTTTTTTTTTTTTTTAAACCAAAGTAAGTTGATTAGGCTCAGAGAGCTGCAGCTACACACACAACCACCCAGAATCAAGATAGTTGGAAAATTTAAAAAAAAAATTAAAATGCTTCCTCACACAAATTAGAGAAACAACAAAACATCAACCTACCAGTGTAAAATGCTACACCAGGTACTATTAATAAAATCTAGATGCACTTGGGTTAAAAACTGAATATTACTAAGAGAAAAAGAAAACAAGACATCAGTGAAGAAATTCTGGAGTAGGATTTTGGCCACAATCCTCTGGAGCGGCTAACTGTTCCACAAACTCCTTCGCTATTAGCAAGATTAGAACAGCAAGATTTTTATTCCTTAACTTGAGTAGAAGAAGAAGTTCAGCTTTTTACCTGCGCACCAAAGCGTCATTCCGCTGTATACTTAGCTTAACAAGCTGTATGCATAGAAGGTAAGATTGTCAAGTTTTCTTTAGATGATTCCTCTCTTCTTCCCGTCTTTCCTTCGCACCATTGGAGGCGGGTAATTAGTGTTTTTTTGAGGTCGGGGATTTAAGGGGGAGGTGAGAGGTCCTATAATCTTTTGCTGAGAAGGCACCTTGTCCTCTCCCCTGTTTATAACATCATCAAAGTTGTGCCTCTGGGTGCCCCCAGCTTCGTTAATAATTTAGGTATGCGCTGGCCTGCCTAGCTCAGGCAGGAAGCCCTTACTTACTGAGTTTGTAAATCACGTGATGATTTACAAGAAAACCCTTGTATTTGTCATGCTCATTAAAATAAAATTGTCTCCATCTTCTTTTCTCTCTGTGGTGTGAAGGTTTTGTTTTGATTGTTTTTTTTTTATTTTTATTATTTGTGTCTTTTAGGGTAAACAGGTTGCTGAGCAGCTAGGTGAAAAGGCAACAGGAAGAAAAAATACAAAAGATTTTAGGTCCATGAAAAAGAATGCCCAGATATCTAATTATCTACCACTCCTAAATGTTTCAAATGGTCAAATTTCAGCTTCAGACAAAGTACATAGAAAATGCAGTTTTCAACTAATCATATATTAAAGGGGTGTGGGGATGATCCAAACTCACCTGGTCTTGTATGAAATAAGAAATTTTACCCCATGCCAAATCATGAAACAAATGCTATCAAGCGATAAATATAGATGAAAACCTTCACCTAAATGGGAACCTGTATGGCAACGTGAAGTATGTTGACATAATCTCAGACGGAAACATTTCATTCTTTAATCTGAAGAAATTCAAGAGCAGAAGAAAAACAAAGTCCCTGATGTACATCAGTCTCAAAAATACCATTTCCAAGGTTTTGGAACTGCACCAAACCACAGTGAAAACTTCCAATCCACAAACGCGGGAAGCGTTCAACTGCGGTGAAACGTCCCAGGAATGGCCAGTTTATCAAAAATATTTAAAGAGTGCATTAGTGACTGATAAAAAACAGGATTTAATTATGATTTACATGTTTTGCAACAAACTTCAACATGCTGCATATGATCATAAACCTCCCAAGAAGGCTGAATTAAAAGATTACAGAAGAGTGACCCAGAATATCTCCATAATGGCAATTGTTAGGTTAAGGTAACTACATATACATATGTATATATTTTTCTATTGACTAATGAATAGTAAATAGTCAAATTTTGTCCCATGATTTGAAGGATGTTAGTGAGATAAAAAAAAAAAAAAAAAAACACTACTGATTCTGGAGATATTAACTTTTTGCATAGCAAAAGAAATACGGCTATAATAAAATACTGTGGCCTTCTAAATCAACATTTTGCATTAATTAGCATTTCGAACAAAGCCGTAGTAAAATTGCGTCGTCATGTCATGTTTTATACATTTATTCATTTACAATTCAACAATGTCTTGTTGTAAATTAATTCCTCATCTAAGGGCAATAATGTGTCCCAGAGCTTCCTGTAGGACTGAATAAATGGAATGGGTCAACGTGCCTTAAGCAGCTCCTAACCCACCTTAAAAAAACATTTCATTAGTCTGCTGTGGCGTAAGAAGCTTTAGCCCAAATGAGAATAATTTTCTGCTGAATCCAGTAATTGCATGAGACTAAAAGGTCAAATCTAATGAATGGCAAAATGAAAATCAATACAAGAAAAAAAAAAAAAACGCAGAGACTGTCTGTTTTCATATTTGCTGTTTAAAAGACCCCGGCTGGATGAAGCCTGTGAGTGACGGCCAGGGCTGAACGATGGCACTGTAGGGTTTTCTTTAAATACCAGGTTGGACGTGGTGAGGTGGGTAAGTGCTTCACGCTCAGATGACAGTCAAAGTGGTTAGTCTGACCTTCATACAAGCACCTTACAACTTAGCTTGGCTTAGGGAATTGAATGTGATGTGGCATGACAGAGCTGAAACGAGGGGACGGTACACAGCGAGGGGGCTAAAAGTAGAATATTTTCTCCCCTCAGGAGTTGAGGCTTTTTAAACGTTGCTGACTATAACCAGCATGTTGACGGTAGCACGCGTGTGCTCATGTGTGTTGTAGTCGAGTCAGAAAGTGTAAATGGGGAAGGGTGGAGACATGGAAGAGAAAGTATTGGAGAGGAAAAGAAATGGAGAGGAAGTGATGGCTGATGGTTAGGATAGCAGGGTAAAAAAAAAAAAAAGACACAATAAAGCTGAGAATATTGTTTGACCTTTTGCGTAACAAGATGGTATTAAGTGGGTCCAAGCAGTCACCTCTGGCCTGAGTGCACAAGATGGTTACCAAACATTGTAGACTATTTATTTGGGTTAGAATTATGTTTTGCAACTCCCCAAAGGCACGGCAGTTAGCTAGGTCTGTTTGTTTTGCTTGCTCAGTAGTTGTTTTAGAGTCATTCAGACCACATTAACACTGTCACATCTTTTCTTTAAACACACATTATGTTGTTTAAACCACCCTGAGTGTGTTTGCTAAGGAAGCAGTCATCTTTCCGGCCAATTATTGGAAGCATATCTCGGGAAATTGCAAGGGTAAATATTCATTCTCGTGAGTTTCTAAATGCACATGACAGGCCTCTGTCACAAAGTTTCATTTTTTTCTGTCTTTCTCTCTCTCTCTGATCTTGCGTTATGATTCAAGTGGTGTCACCTTAATGGGTTTTACAGTTTTTAAAGAGATTACACTTTAAGATGACTACCTGAGCAGGAGGGGCTTGGAAAAAAATTCAGCAATGCCTTTGATGTCCCAGAGTGTAAACAAAACCTGAGGCTACCTTGCGAGGAGGGGCATCTGTTTTGTTATTCAGAGCCACGGCCCTTAATTGTTGTGGTCAGGACAAAAGAAAAAAGAAAAAAAAAGGTCTTTTTTTTTTTCTTTCTTTTTTGAAAATACGACGTGGGAGGGGTTCGTTGGATGGTCAAGAAAGGTCAGTTTTAAGAGCTGGAAATTCCACACTAACATCAGAGATCTGATGTTAGAAATGACTTTATTCTGTTGTATTTGCCTTGCATAATGTTTTGAAATTGTGATAAAACTGCTGCGTAATTGTGAAGGAAAAGAAAAAAAAAAGTATTTCAAAAATAAAACTGAAATATTTAGTTTGCACAAGTATTCAATCCACTTTACTTTGTCACTTGCCTTCAGATTTTAAAATACAGATGTATTTCTACAAATACGTCTGTTCTGTGAACAAATTATATTATATTGCAAGCACATGACAAATGCAGTGAAATACTTCGTAGTGGAGGTCCAACTTTCACTGGTCCAGCAACCTTAAACATATAGCAAGAGACACATCAACTGTTTAGATCAAATCATAGGTGTCAGAATTGTGCAATGGAAATTTCAGTCTTGAAAATACAAGAAATTACTTTTTTATAGATCCCTCCACCCAATCTGGTTTAGATGTTGGGGGAAAAAAAGGAACTGATCCACTTTCTTAGCCATTCATCAGCACCATTCACAGCTGTAGCTGCAGTAAAAGCAGGTTTAAGAGGACAGAAAACATATCAGCAAACTTGTCAGATTTTTATTTCTAAAAATATAACCATGTTTCCCTTCCAATCTATTATTACCCACTCCCAATAAAATGCAACGTGACACACTCTCATGCAATATTGATCATTTTTGCAAGACCCACCGTTGTCATTCACCCTGCTATAGTAATTAGCTTTATATAGAAGCACCAGTTGCAGAGGAGAGGAAAGAATTCCAAAGAAACCTTTAATGGACATTACGTGTTTTAAATCATCCATAACAAGCTTATCGTTGGGACTCATTATTTCTCTCTAAAGCTACATTCAATGCTCTGCTTCCCAGCAATATTTACACCTACAGCTCCAGTGAGCCTAAGTGCAGAGCTGGGGTTCTCTGTTAGCGTTATGGACATGCAAATAGGCCTTAATGTGTCCACAAGGCCCTCTAAAGGCAAATGCCTCCACCCTCACTTGCAAAGATGAGTTTCCTTCTTGGGCTCTCTGCACTAAGGTTTATTCTCCTTCAGCTAAAGCCTATTCACGTAGTTTCAGACAACATAAGTAGCCTACAATTTTTTTTCAAACCACACAGAAGACGTGATTTAAACACATCGCAGAATAAACAAAATGGAAAGCTGATGCAGAGCTATAAATGGTAGCAGACCAAGAATGTGGAGGAAAGACAGAACATCGGGACAGTTATGGCCCCCATTACATTTGATTCTGAGCTGTTATCCTGTCCTGTCAAAAGATAAAAGTCAAATCAATATTGTCATTCACAACTTCAGATTAAACCTTTCTTGCTTTTACTGCTTCCATGTTCTTTTTTTGGGGGCCCATTCAATCTGCCGCAACAGTGACAAACGCATCTGAATCGATTGCGGGTGAGATCAGCAAATTAACAAGTGGAATGTTCTTTTTCCCCTCTCCTATCCTATCCTTTGTTGCTTTTCTTTTTTTTTTTTCCTCTCAGAACGGGGCGAGGAGTGAAGCAATGGAGCAAAACACATAAAAAGACGGCAGTCATCAACAAACACAATAAAACCCTGATCTAGAAACTGCTTTCCAAGACGAAGTATTGGAGTATTGCTGTGCAAATGTTTTTGCAATTTAGAGCCAGTTGCCACAAACCACTAAATGCCCTTAAATAGTAGTGTGCAGTTAAGATTTTCAAGAGGAAAGTGGTTTCAGTGCTTTATCTGGGGCCAGACAATGGAATCACTAGGAAGGATTATACAGGGTAAAAAGGAAAACACGAGTATTAAAAATATCCTCTTTAGTTCATTCCAGACATTTGCATGTATTGAGTATGTGATTTTAATAGAACCTTACTGGTACTTACAAAGGCTGACTGCAAACCAAAACGCAACTGTGCTGTTTTTTTTTTATATTTTTTTTATGTAGAGGTTCACATGTGTTTACCTGAAAGAAAAGTGTGTTGATGTTACCAGGTTTTTCCCTTACAGCATACAATGAGGATGACAACGAAGGAGAATCACTCTTGGCAGACTATTTAAAGGGCTCACAGCAAGTTTCTTGAGTCGGACTCGACAAGATTCAGGACCGTAAAAGGTTTCGACTGACAAACTAAGTTGATGAAAGAGGGTGATGTGGGGCGACTTGTTGTGCCGCAAAGTAGCGAGTTAGCAGATTAAAGCTCGGCCTCTCTGGATGAATATGTCACACGGGCTCAGAAAGGGTGGACGTGTTTTTTTTTTTTTTTGGGTGGAACAGATGGAGGTTTGGAGTCACGGGTTCACATTCTGACTGGATCGTTGCGCGTTCACGTGCCGCTGTGAGGCTTTGCTCCCACCTGCCTTTGTCACGAAGTGAGGGAAGAGAGAATGCCCCATCCACAAATCCTCCTTCTCAGTGCTAACGCCGCGTCTCCGAAAGCCGTCTGCGTCTACGCGTCTTAGAGAAGAATGGAGGCATTCAGCTGCAGCTTCAGAAGATGATTCTTGTTTGTTTCGTGAAGCAGTCTTCTGACTTTTTGACCTGAGAGGGGTTAGAGGGTTGATAACAATGGACTGTCACTGGGGGTCATTTGAAAAAAGAAAAATGTAGATAGAGCTGATACCAAAGTTATGAAGTGAAAGCGACAAGAGGCAGACGATTTATTTAGTCTGTGGATTAACTGGGAAAACTAAAAATCCTTATATTTTTGTTCTGGAAAAAAAATAAATAAATTACAACCTTTGTATTAAATAATCTGTCAGAGTACAATATTTCTTTACAAGTTTGACTATGCTTATTTTTTCATGTTTGTCAACATTGACATTCTCCCGTTTTAATGTTTTCAAAAATGCAGTGAGAGTTTCACAAATATAAAATTGTTTTAAAGAATCTCTGTTCAGTGTAGAATGATATAGTTAAGACTAGATCAATAGGGGATCTTTTAGATCATCAGCAAATGTGGATCAAACAGTCTACAGTAAATGCCTTAAAAACTGTGAAATAGCCCTTAAATGTAATTATGTAATAGAAATCACCAAAACAGATACTAACTGAAGCTTTGTTAGTGGCTTTATTCAGTAAAGTCAGGACTTCTCAAATAATGGGGCGCAGTTAGATGTCAGGGTACATTACAGGAAGGAGGACTTCATTATTGTCTTTATTCATGCTTGATAAATACACACACCTCCAGTCACTAGGTGGCAGCAGTGCTGAAATTAGCCAATAGGCTGCCTGTTTAACACAATAGAAGAAATAGCCTGGTGGACGGAGCTGATTGAGAAAGACAGATGGAAAAATTTGCAACAGTGAAAAGAAAAATGTTATGTCTCAGTAAAAGATGTATTCTTCTCAGGTTTGAAAATCTACCGTTTCTGAAAGTCAAGAGTTTGTAATCCAAAAAAAAAAATCTTTGCTGACTGTGGTCGGTTCGCCTTGTGTGGCTCTGAGGACAGTCCTAGCATCAGGGTTGGTGGCAGCTGGTATATACTGTACATAAATTATGAGAATAATGTAAAATTACGTGAAAAAAGTTGCTTCATTGAGACAAAGCTTGGATAGAGTCATCAAGATCTGACGTGACCAACTCGCCAGGTCAGATTGGTTCTCTGAAACACTCAAGTCATTTGCACAATTGTTTCAAATAACAACATGCATACTCTAAAAAAATCCTTAGTTAGATTAGAGGTTCTAATTCTATGTCCTTACTATGCAATGATAATGACACCAAATGTGTAAGCACATTTACTTAAAGTCCTGCAAGCAGCACATCATTTTATACCGTGGTAAACTTTTATATCTTGAGCTCATTTTGCACTTTATTGTGACTCACCATTAGTCTCTTTAAGCTCATCCAGCTCTTAATTTCTCCACCTACAATGAGAGGAGCAGAGGTCAGACATCAAAGCCTTCAATGAAGATTGCATGAGACAGAGGCTCAGTCTAAAGAACCTGCCCGAGCTTGCTCTCCTGAATTAGGACACTTAGCGAGGGATAAATGAAAAGCTCTGGATTTCACATCCTGGGCACACTGACGCGCGCACGCACATGTGCATTTAATTGCCTGCGTATATAAGTCACTGCATGTTTTTTGCGAGGGTCCTATGAGTGCATGCACCCAGCAATCTGAGTCTTCTTTCTAATGTCTGCAAAAATGAAAGTTTTTCTGCTAAATGCCACAAAAATGAGAAAGGTTTGCTTTGTTTCTCTTCTGAAACAATGAATGTTTGGACAGAGCGTGCTCTCACGGGGCAGCTGCCCGGTACAACCACTGATTCCCTGCTAGCTTTTCGACAGATCACCTGCAGCAGTTAAAGCTCAGTTATCTTTGCATTGGCAGGCAGAGCCGTTGATAAAAAAGAAAACTGCGTAGCGTTTTGTGTTTACTCTTATGTGGGTTAGACAAGCTTGTATAATGTGCATAAAACCCTCAGCTTGTTTTTCTAAGCCGAGAGGCTCTCCTCTAAGTGAAGACTGAAGAAACAGATGAGGCTGCACATGCATAGCATACAAACTGTCCTTTGTCCCTTTATCCTCCATCAAAGGTTTCAGTTAGTTTGTTTGACTTTCAGAAATATTTCATGAAACCTGGAATACAGGTGGATCTGTGGAAAGATATATATATAGAGAGAGATATATATATATATTTCTATTATTCCACTCAGCTGCCTTTGGACAGAAAGTTATGGCCTTGTCAGTAAGGGAGGACTGTTTTGAACAGTTTGATTCTTGAAACATTCTTTATTCCTGCATTTGCTAACAGCGGGTCAGTGAAAACCCTTGATTTTAGTTGATTTAACAATTTTGAGCAACCCGAGTTGAAAACGCCCATACCGACGGAATACAACACCATATAAGCCCTTTACACTCACACAGACCTTTGTTGCCAATAGTTTCTCAGCAGCAATCATCATCCTCGAACTAACCGAAATACCTTTAGTGGAGTTTATTAGCTTTATGTGTCATCCTGTGTTTTTCCAGAACTTGTAGCTGTTTGGAAATTGTTGACATAGTCAGTTACCAATGTATTTTCGTTTGAGACTTGCAACTATGCCTTGCGGAGACGAAAGGAGCAAATCTAACAGATTAGCTTGGAGCCGCGGTTCACTGTTTGCGACCTCACCTATTTGCAATGTTTACAAAAATTATTTGCAAAAAAAATGTGTCTATATGCAGATTTTTTTTTTTTTTACAGTATATAAAATATTTGAAAGAATATACAGCTTGGGAAGTTGAAATAACTTGGCTTCCCAAGCTGCTTGGCATACTGTTGTCTGGGACTCGCAAAGCAGCCAATCCAGGCTACAAGAGAGTCAAACAAATGCATTGAATGTCCATACATTCCATCTGTTGCAGGATGCTTCAGTAACATGGGGAATTGTTCAGAATAATGTCTGTCCCCACATACGCTCACGTGCATATGAACCCCAAGGTGTATTGTCTCCACAGTGATGTTAAAGCAGGCAGGTATATACACTCCTGCTCGGCTTATCAGATTTCAGTAGCTTGCCTAAGGCCCTGTAGCACAAAAAGATAGATAGGCATCGAGGCATGACCTTAGACACACACACACACAACACACATGCAGACTTGAAATGGTAGGCAGATGAGATCCCATGTGACATCACACATCATCTCTGGTTACTAGAAAGTAACAAGGTGCATAAACACAGGAAGTCGAATATTGTTGGGGACTTATAGATGACAAACACATGCGTATGAGCAGAAGGGATGTGTATGCTTTAAACATTAAAATGGCATTCACAAAATGATTGAATAGCTTGAAAACCCACATGGTTTAATTCAATAAAGTGCTTTGAATCAAATTAGGTCCCATTGACTTTGGTTTTACTGATGGCACCATTCAGCGTATATGACTAACCCCAGTTTAAACATGTAAATTCTGTAATTTAGTGCTGCAAGGAAAAGTTCTCCATGGTGTTGCAGCATCGCTAGGTGCATAAACACCACGTAGCAGATAGCATCTGAATTCACATCAACTATGCCTCCAGGCCCTGAGACTACGTCACCATTCATTTCGTTCCAATCGTTTCGAGGAATCTTCTCTAAACCATCGTCACTGAAGGGTACATAGGAGGGAATGGGGGTTAAATAAAGTAAAATTTAAGCAAGCTGAGAGATTTAGAGATGATTCAAATCTATCTTCAAATTCCAATCCTCAGCCTCTGTCGTCTTTGGTCCAAGTGTCTAGAGTTACAGTACATAGAAACACCAATATAACAGTGTGGTCTGCGGAGGTAAAAAGGTCAGAAAATGTTAGTGACAGCATAGACTTTGAAGTCAGCAAGTAAACTTGAACCTCCCCCGACCTTCCATCTTCCCTCAGGAACTGTAACATTTTTTTTTTTTTTTTATGCTTTTCCTCAACATATGGAGCATTTCTTTACAATACTGTTTGCAACCAAAACCTGCTTCCAAATGTGTCATAACTGTTTTCATCAAAATGCATAATGTTTTAATGGTTTTAGGGAGACAAAGTCTAACTATTGCTATACTTACAGTGAAATATCAATAAAACCATAATCAGAAACCACACTAATGAAAAATCAAAGATTTTTTTGATTGGAAAATGAATAATCTGATTGTGCAAAAAGTCGATAAAAGTGAAATGTGGATAAGTCAACCACCTAAGAGTATCAAGTGTTAAATGTAAGTATTTCAGGCTTTATCTGTTTAACATGTTACAAGATTATTAAACTTCTTGGACAAGCAGTAGTGTAATCTATGGTCTGATCCTTTTCACAGAACAACAGTAATGACAATATACTCTTTATCTGAAGCAGTTTGTCAAACGTGTAGTTTGTAAAAGTAGCAAACTAATGTACTATGCAGTTTTGTGGGTTTTATATATGTCTTTTTTATTATTATTATTGTTATTTGCATGTAGTTTGAAGCCATGTATTCAGTTTACTTTTAATTTTAATCTGCTTGTGTCTGAATTATATCTTTAAATTCCAGTTCAGTGAAGAGTTATTTGCATCCCTGTAAAACATACACGCCTTAAAGAAATTGCATTTTTATTGCAGTAACATAACCTCAATATTTGTTTAAATAATCACCTTCAGACGTCTCTTAAAAGAGTTTATGTCATGATGTGTGAAGGTTGTAGCAGACCCATATGTTGGGAGGCTAAGGAGTCAAGTGAATTAGAAGATTAAATGAAAATGATGGAAATGAAAACTTACAAAACCATGGGGAGTCAAGACAGAGAGAAAAAAAATCCACTATGAAATAACCAGCAAGGACATACAGAGAGTACGGGAGGAACCAGTGAGGAGTGACTGAGAATGAGGTGCTTTAAGTACTGAGAGGCTGAATGCTGAACAAAAGATTTGGACTAATGAACTAATGGGTTGCAGGTGTGGGAGGAGAGCAGAAGACAGGCTGAGGAGAGAGAAAGAAAGAGTAAGTGACATAGGGGGCGAGGGAGAGCACACACTGGGAACTAGGGAATTAGTCTAACAAAATAATAAGATACAAGAAACATAATAACTTCAGTAACTAAGAATAAGGACTAGACACAAGTAGTAAACTTAACTAGAATCACTAAGAAGGAACTGAGGTAAAAATAGCAACAATGCAAAACTAATGGAAAGAACTTAGGAACCCAAACAACTAAACCCAAAACAAACTCAAACAGCTGAAGAGCCTGACAATTTGAGAACTGTATACAAACCCATTCAATAAGCCCAGAAACCTTACCACTAAGTGACACACATTATATAGATTAATACAGAAACATATGTTCGAAACCCTTTATTTCTGTTAAATGTATGGATTTTACACTTACTGGTAATCAGAACCTGATATTTAAATTTAGAATTATTCAGAGCAATAAAAACAGAAATGTGGTATTAATGAACCATATGCTTACAGGTTATTTTCAAAAAGGTACTTTTAATCTATCAGGCCTCATTTGAAAGCATATTCTACTTCATTGAATATGACCATACTTTACCTTTTTCAGTTGATCTCCGCGGGGCGGCTTGTAACTCGCAATTATAGACTTCCTGTTTTCCTGTGTAAAAATATGATCTGACACAAAGCCCCGTTTCTCTTAGCCACTCTTCAATATGGGAAAAAAAAGACAGACAACATGCCAGTCAGGTGATTCACACTTCATTCAGCCAGTCCTTACAAATCAAAGGCAGGAAATGGATACTAGAAAATAGCTACTTCCCCAAACGTACCCGCATAATAAAATCAGACCAGTAATTAGAAAAGTTTAATGTCTGAAACTGTGACAAACAATGCTGGATTAGGATCTAGGTTCACCTTGTCACTATATACTATGACGACAGTAGTAAAAGACAAAGAAAAAAGTCAGCAGAGCTTATTATCAGAGAACTAGAGCAGACAGTGGTCAGCAAGCCTCCAAAGTAACAAATCATTGCTAGGCTCTTTATCTGCACTGCCAATAATTTTGGAAGGTGCTGCACTTGTGGAAAAACCTGTTCAAGCTGTTACACACAATTACTGAAAGAGAAGCCATATCACACTAAACTCTCGCGTATGAAAGACTCAATAAAAAACAAGCAAAGTTATGTAAAATCTATAAAAAATATGATTTTTTTTTCTGCACTTGTTCTCATAAAAAACATTCGCAAAGCTTGCGTGTTTTTCTTACATCATGCCCTACATCTTGTCAATTTTCAGCGTCACACTTGAATAGAGAATTACAACCTAAGGAGCAGATTGATTGCTTGCTGAAAACACTCAGTGAGATTTTCTTTGCCCAGAGGATGGAAGTGAGATCTGTGTGGGGCTCCCCCGCCGGCATCAGGTGCAGGACACCCATGAGGCTCCACACATTTATCACACAAAAACTAAACAAATGTCCATGTACCTGGACTAGCACTAACATGCCTTTTATGTACCTGATATACTTACACATTCATACATACTACACTCTAAAGCTCTGATGCACGACCGTTCCTGAATCAGTTTCTTTAGAGCGCTTCTTCAGCGTCCCTGGAGTGCCAAGATCGCACCACACCGAGTCTTCAAAAGCAGGCATTTGTACCCGTTACGCCTTCTCTGCTGAGAACCTGTGATGCCGCCACTTCTAGCAGTTTCCTCAGTGGGTGTGAAAGTTTAAAAAAAGAGTAGAAATAAAAAAAAGTAAGCTACAAAGACAGGGGTGTGGATAGAAAAAGGGAGGAGAAGGAGCACAGACAGAGGGAGACAGAGAAAGAGGAAAATAGAAGCTTATGCTTGAAGCCAAAGTTTTTTTGGGGACTGAGGGATTATTTAGGACTCCAACAAAGTCTGTGCTTATAAATTTGCATAACATGTTGTGGTCAATGGCTAAAGTAAAGCAATTGAAGGTGGATATTTAATAAAATACTTCAAAAGACACATTTGTGTCTTTTGAAGTACTCATACACCTTCTTTTTTGTCAACATTTTATCACAATAAAGTCACAACCTTTAATGCAATTCAGAATGATTTTTTGTTCTTTTTTTTTCAGTGGATTGACACAATGTAGAGCATAATTATAAGGGTAAAGGAAGATGATAGATTTTTTCTAAAATGTCTATAAATGAAAATCTGAAAATGTGGCATGCTTTTTTTATTCAAACAACTTTACTCTGGTACTGGTAAATAAAATCAAGAGCAATAAGTTATTGTTATGCTATAGTGAGTAAGCAGAGTGCAATGATGTGTAATTTAATATCAGTATAAATCCAGATTTTTTTTTTTTAACTACATTTGGAAGAAGATTTCATCAAAATAATCAATTGCACGTTCATTTTTTAAAAATCTTTGGCAGACTGACAGTTTACCTTTTTCCATACAGATAAATCAAAACCACTCATTGACAATGCATGAAATTTTCCCCCACCACATGTGTTTTGATCTAACGCTCATCCCAAAAGGGGGATAAGACTTCCTTTGAGTCTCTATTATAACTGCAGTTGAATATATATATATATATATATATATATATAAAATGTATACAGGAACATTATTACAGGCAGAGTACCAGATCCTAAACAAAAATACAAGACTGTGAGGGAACTTGTTAAAGCAATACTGTTCATATATATATATATATATATATATAATTTTTTTTTTTACATATTAACATGTCACAACCAGATAAATTGATATGTTTGCATTTTAAGGGGATAAAGCAACATATGTGTGAAGCGTTAGGAAGACTACAATAAACATGGTTATCAAAACAGTTTTACAAAAACGATTTGTTATTTGGTTGGGCGTGTGACAGTACAGTTGTTTAGCTGATGCATGTGTGCATACCTGCACATACATCCCACAGCACAAAGTTTAAGCCATGATCCAAGAATGAAAAGAAGACTTGGGAACTTCAGGCAAAAAGCTGTGGAAATCCATAATTCACGTGAGCAAACATCTCACCAGCATTGGTCCTGGACTTTACAAATGTGGCTTTTATGGCAGGAGGCAATAAGAAAGCTATTTTTAAAAGAAAGTCATAAGAAGTCTTGTGTGCGACAAGTCATGTCGGACAAATGGCAAACATCTACAAAGGTGGTCTGATTAGATAAAAATAAAATAGATACTGTCCCAGTGGTGAGACATGGTGGTGGCAGCATGATGATGTGATTCTTTCATTCAGCAGCAACAGTGAAGTTGATCTAGACAGACAGACCTTGGGTGGCAGCTTGCCTTGCAGCACAACAGAAACTCTTTAACATGCAAGGTGCAATAAAACAAAATTAAATGTTTTGGCATGGTAGATGTTTTTCTAATTCTTCATAAAAAATTTAAAAATTTCTATAAATTTTATTGTAGGGTAGCAAAAAGTTCCTATTGGCTTAAGTCATTCATTCTTGTTGTCTAATTCCTCTCTTTGACCACTTGAGGTGTGAAGCTCCATTTGGTCCTGGTATTCCCCTTCTTCCTCTTTCTGTTCATGGTAATTAAGATTCCATTTTGCTCTGAATGGGAATGCTGAAATGAAGGGTTATCACAGGGCTTCTGTGGGCTCACCCAATGAAACACCTTTAGTGACCGCTGATTTGCCCAGTAGGAGTGCCCCCTCCTCTCAATATCCCTCTCCCCCTCCATGCCCATCTTGTTGTGTGGTCTCCTCTCTTCAGCTCGCTCATTACTTTTAGTATGGAGGCCTTGGAGATGGGTGGCAGGGGAGGAATGGGGCGGTTGCAGAGGAGGGCCTCTGTCCCTGGATGAGTGAGTGTGGATAAGAAGTTGTTTGAATTCATAATTGTGCTCTGGTGAAGGAGGGAGATTTGTAAAGCAAGGCTGGGTTCATTGTGTGGCAGTGTGAGTCCGGTGGAGGGTGCGAGCCGCTCAAAGCTAATGTAATCTACGCTATTAGAGAGGGTTAATTAGTTGCTGAACTGGAGCCTGAAGAGCAGGCAGAGAAGAAGAGATGTACGGAGTGGGACACAGAGAGTGGGAGAGACAGAGGGCGGGCAGGAGGGATAGAGAGGTCTTCAGGGAGTCATTAGAGACTGCTTGTTGTAATACAGCCACACAGTCAATACGGCTTCTTCTCTGAGCAGGAGAAAAAAAAAAAAAAGCAAACAAAGAAATGGAGGGAAAAAAGATTTTCACACCAAAACTTAGCACTTCTGTCACTGAGTTCATGTTGGAGAACTGTGGACACATTGTGGGGCCTATTATACACAAATATACACTGCCTATCCCAAAATAAGTCACCACCAAAAAAAAAAAACTGGTCGCATTCTAAACATTTGCTGTGGCATTGTTTCAATAAACTTCTAATATGTCACAAGATTTATTTACATCGAGCGTTGCATTAATTTTTCATGAAGAAATTGTATTGATGATGGCAGAGTCCAACCACTGCCATTAGCTGCACATGCTGCTTAGCTGTGCTATGTGCTGCTGTGTCAGTGGGTTGCTCCTTCTATCTCTGTCTTTGTGTCCTTGGGCAAGACTCTTCACCTGCCTTTCCTGCTGCTGGTGGTAAAAGTGCTTGGCGGTGCCAGGGCACGGCAGCGTCACCTCTCTCAAACTGTGGTTACAACCTAATAGCTTGCCACCATCAGCGAGTGAATGGATGGATGTAGGGTAAAGCGCTTTGTAGTCCTCTGGACTCAACGCATTATACAAGTACTGGTCATTTACAGCCAGTCTGCATGGGATGTCGACGGCTATCATGGAGATTCTGTAGTTATAAGGTTCCTTCTTAAGATTTCTGAATAATTCAAGATCAAGGTTTATTCATCTGGCCGAGTTGAACTTGCAAGACGCATCAATACTGAACTCTGTAACAATAGAAGGTCATGTATTCTGAGTCCAGGTTCTGAATGTGATAAGAAAAGAAAAAGATGAAATGATTCACCAATCAGTCCTGTGGGGGGCAGTGCTATGATCTGAGGTTGCTGCTGTTCTAACTATTGAGGCAGCATTTCACTGCACTTTACCCCAGTTGGGTCCCAGAATAGTCAGGAGGCGTTTAAAGAAGGACACGCTGATGTCATGGGGGCTCTTTGGCTATATAGGGTGATTGCCCACTGGAAGGTGATTCCTCATCCAGGTTTCAAGTGTATTGCATCCTCAAATATTTTTTTCACCCTCAAATTACATTAGCCATAGCTTGATCCTTAGCCTTAGCTTGATAGCCTTAACTATTGCAGCTTTGAAGAATAACATCCCCATAGTATGATACAGCCACCACCTTGTTTCACTGTATGAGTGTAGTGTAGGATGATTTTTCTCTTTCATCAGTGTATCTCTAATTCATGATGCTTTAACAAGTTGTTCTTCATCAACTCTGAGAAAGCACATACAAAAAAATGTATGGGAGGATAGATAGCTGATGAAAGATTGAATAAAAAAACACATGTGCTGTCATTTGACATTAATCCTGTTTAGCATTGTAGCTTATAGGATCCAAATGGCTAATAGAAAACCCCAAAATGCAACAAACATACTTCATCCATCCAAAATGCAAAAGCACAGACCCAGCTGTCCACTTTATCTAACTAGTCAGCATTTGTTAAATTTTCTAATTTAATAAAATATTTTAATTTCAAGAATAATAAAAAAAAACTACTCTCCTTTTTCTGGTGACATGTCTTTGTTAATCATTGCAGAACTCACAGAAAATGAAATATTGAGTATTAATTTTTACAACTGATAATGCTCTCTGCTGTCTTGTACAGGTCTTTCAAACTCCACCTCATTGTTGATTAGTTTTGTTTTTCATTGCCTCTCTTTGTAGTCTGTCCTGTGCTGTGATTCTCTTGTTGCTCTAAGGTAAACTGAGGACAGGCCATTGGCGCCTGTTCCCTCGACATTCTAAAGTAGATTAATTACTTTCTCTGGCCAAAACAATCCATTTTTGTTCGTTTGTGGATGTTTATAGTACATTTGTGACCCTGAGGTGAAGAAAAAGAGATAGACAGGGACAGAGTGAAAGAAAAAGAACCCTCTACAGTAGACTTATACCCTCAATTTAATAGCAGAGTAAGGTGTTTCTTCAGCATCATCAGATCAATGGAGAGTAAATAGCCCACACTTCTTGTTTCACAGTGCAGTATTGATCTTTTCCTCAGCCCCGGCTTCCCTTTCCCCAGCTTCTCGTGTCTTTCAACCCTTGGGACTGTGCTGATTGCCATAGATTGGACAAGCTAACAAGCGCATGATGAGGAACCAGGCTTTCTTTTCTTCTCATAGGCTGTTTCGAGTTTTTTTCCCCCCTTTGTGGCACTGGCATGAACACACAGAGACAGATAGACATCCACACAGGGAGTTTAAAACATCAGATCAACACAGCTCAGCACCATAAAGCTGTTTTCTTTCTTGTTGCCTGTGTTGTTTGCGTTGTTCTGTCTTCATCTGCACTGAGCGGAGCTGCTAAAGTTGTACCTGTCTGAGGGATTTTTGCCAGACTGATGGAGTATACTAACTTAAAATCTGAACAATTTAAAGATACTGTGTTTTCTTCATCTCAACGGGAACGTTATGTTTTCTATAGCTGTCTCTGTACTCCAGAATCTTCCATCATCTCTGAAAACAGCTCTAATGGCCCATGGAGGGTAGTTTGCATTTCAGGATGGCATTGTGGCAGCATGTGGGTAAGTTCAGAATCAGTGCAGCGTACAGTTTGTGAGAGTCCAGACTTGAGCGTTATGGGAGGAGAGATGCAGAAGAAACTCCTCCCCAGAAATCGTACTGCTTTTGGTCTTTTTGCATATGTAAACGAGGATGGGAAAACCTTGAATGACAACGACCCTGTGTGGAATGGCAAAGTGGTGACAAATTACTGATTAGTTAAGCTCTTGAGGGGTGTTGAAATATGAGCCCATGCATTGGCTCATATTTGCTTTTTTAATGCATGCCCAACTTTTGTAATTAATCTTGTAGGAAGAGGTGAATAAACTGCCATGTGACTCTGAGTTAATATAATTTGTGTTTATTGAGTTTAATACTAGGAGTTAAACATATGAGATGAAGTGATTGCATTTAAATTCATATGAAAGATTGATTGATAGGACAGTTTCTTAATATGACAACCTCTGCAACCCTTTGCTTTTATGATTAATCTTACATCTATACAGCCACTGCCTATACCTGCTAAAATAATAATAATAATAATAATAATAATAATAATAATAATAATAATAATAATAATAATAATAATAATAATAATAATAATTCAGATTCATACATGGGCATACGTTGTTGCACCAATTAATAAAATTTGTGTACTATTTAGGAATGTAAATTACATTTTAAAATAAGTTGCAATTAACAATATGTAATACCTACCCATCTGTATTAAAATATATAGGGAAGATCAATTCTAAACAAATGCCTTTGATTTAGTGTCAGAATAAAAAACATTCTGCTAATTCATAAAAGGGGCAACTAAATTAAATTGCAAGTTGTTTAAGCAGTAACTTAAACATATTTAAGCTTTATATTTAAGATTAATTCAAGCTCTGACCTCTACAATGCATGCAGAAGTAAGTACAGCTGTCTTTACCTCCTTGTTGTTCTTTATATTGTTTTTGCTGTGAACAATGTAACTTCTTTCACAATACCTGTACACAAATGAACATCCAAAGTTCCCTTTCTTCTTGGCTACTTCTGTTTGCATGCAATATTTTAGGGCACTCTGGGAGAGATGACAGACCTAACAAGGCCTATTAGGTAACCCTCAGGGTGCCCTCAGCACAGATTTGAGCACCATTAATTTTCTATTATGGAGTGCTAAAGATGTGCCCCGGCACAGTCATTCACCTGGCTTATTGAGTCTCACACACACCAATTGTGGACTTTTCCAGGGCAGCATTGCTGAAGGTTTAGTGCGGCCCCTCTGGGGAGCCAATTTATTATTTGCAGATATCGATCTGGCTCAGTCGGCCAGCAAGCCGTGCAAGATGTTGACTCTGCTCTGGCCTATGGCGACTTTAACTCTTTCCAGGTTGTAGCCTGTGAGATGGATGGTCAGGGGACGGTTGGAATCCTGGTTCAAGTAGTGTTTGAGTTTTCTTTACCTTTCTCAGTTGTTTTTTTTATATATATATAACCAAAGCTTTAAGTAATTGCCAATAATGGAAGGCTAGATTTTATGTGACTGTTTATGGACAGGTTTTTTTTCTTCTTTTCTTGCCAGCAGATAAACAAGCAGGGGTGTACAGACAGAGATATCCTTACACACATAGTAACAACACACAGACTTTGTCTGGTCTGTCCAAGGGAAATAAAATCTCAGTAAAGAGGAAGGAAAACAAATTTAGAAGGTCAGACCAAACATTTATCAAACTGTGTATGTCTGGTGGTTAAATAGCAGAGGGACAGTAAAGGGCATGACTCTGAAACCAGCAGATTACTACAGCAGATCATCACACATAGTCACTGCAGAAAATAGATATTTCTCAGAGGGTCGCCTTCAGAGTGTTGACTAATATTCTCTCTTCTGTACCGCTCTTTTATTTTCAACATAAAACTGAATTATTGCACCAAGCATGAAGTCAACTGCAGAACAAGTTATAGTTGCAAAAAAAATGGCAAAATTCATATGTACATATGTACTTTTTTTTTTTTTGCTACAGTTTACATTTCCAAAAGAGAACAATTTCCATGTATGTTGATAATATTTCACACTACAGTAATTTCTTAATGAACAGAAATAATAATAATCTATCTGAATACTAACTACCCAGTCTGGAGAGAACAACTTTCTTAAAATGACTAAACTGAATAAAACTCTTTGCAAAAGTACTCATTGCCCTCAAAACTTTTTATATTTTGTCACACTACAAACCCATTCTTTATGATGTTTTACTAAAATTGTATGTGACAGACCAACATAAGGTGGTGTGTAATTACAAAGTGGAAAGAAAATAATGGTTTTCCAAAGAGAAAGTGCGGCATGTGCTTCTATTCTCCATCATTTACTCTATCACAAAATACCATGCGTTTTCTAACAGACTCCAATTGTGTGTTATTCAGTCTCAGTTTAAGCACATATGTTCTGGAAAGGTGTCAGATGTTTGTTGGAGAACATAAATTAAATAGTTTGCCTCAAATGAAAAGCAGATTAAAAGATGAAGACGTTTCAGGCTGGATTAGAGTTAGAAAACACAATCTTAAGATTTGAGCATCTCAATACTGATGATTCTGGAACAGCTCTAGAGATCAACCTCTGGGGGGAGAATCTGCACGCAGGACAACTTAGCCGGGGACTCTACAAATATAGAAGAAGGTACTCTGCTCGGATGAAAGTAAGTTTAAATCTAACAATCTTCATCACCCTGAAAACATAATTGAACCTTTAATCTTGAGGATGGCAGCAAGGAAGCTGATTAGGTTGATGGATAAATGGACTTTCAGCAGGAGTAATTCACTAAACATACAACTAGAGAGCTATAATGAGAAAGGTGTAGATTGAAGCATGTCTACATGTTAAAATGAAATCCTAAACATAAATAAGCAAGACTTGAAAATTCTTGTCCATAAATTCTCTCCATCCAAACTGCATGAACTGAAGCTATTTGAATAACAATTCAATCTCTAGACACAAAAAGCTGTTGGAGATAGACCCCAAAAGACTGTATACTAATTAAAGCAAAATTTGTAATGCGCTGCATTTTCAGATTTTTATTTGGATTTTTTTTAATCTATGCATCGTTTTCATTTCATTGTGATGCACTACTTTCTGTTGGTCAACCAGATAAAATCTCAACAAAGTGTATGCAGCTTTTTGGTTATAACATGATAAAATGTGGAATAAAAGCAACAAAAAAAAAACTGGAGGGGTATGTAGACTGTTGTGAGACACTGACTCTACAGTGGAAATTGTTCAGGCAAGCCATGACCTGCAAAATTTATATCACATATGAGTACACACAGGGATTCTGCCAAAACTCTTTCAAAGGATTTAAACTTTCGTTCTCAGATTTACTTTCTGTCATCAGTCTTGTCACAGAATTTCCATCTATGGTGTCATTTTGTCAAGCTAAATTCATCATATGTCCTTTTTGGATGGAATGTATTTATCTCTTTATATTGAACACACACTATAAAAGCAATTGTTTGAGCCGAGTAAAAGCAACCAATACGCAAACCAAGCTGTGTCTGAGATATAGTTTATGCATAAGAAGTTTTGGGAGCAGCAGCTTTAGTCCCTGATCATTGTTTGTGCATACATCTCTATTTTGTGTGTATATGTGGTCTGTACAGTGGTTCTGGAGCCAAATAATCTGAAGGACAAATACCCAAGACAAGGCAATAAAAAGAAAGATCTCAGGTCTGTGTGGGTGTTCTGAGATCAGTGCCAGGTAGCCTGCGCAGTGGATGAATGATGATAGATGTCCTGACGAATTATTGGAGATAATAGACCACCATTTTTTTCTGTTATGATAGCATTTCACCTGATCTTTATGGCCAAGAACATAAAACAAAGGTCAGGAAAATTTCCTAAACATAAAAGTGCTGCTAACTCATCCAAATTCGTCTATGTTCTCCCTGCAAAGACGATTTCATGGTTGAAAGAACTCCCCTGTAGAGTTTGGCATGAGCTCAGAAGATGGCTCCTATTTATCTTCCATATTCATGTTGGTCACTAAAACTGAAGCAATGCTCAAAGAGAGGACATCACTGAAGAAAAACACAAAGGAATGACTTTTCCACCCTTTTACTGTGAAGTCTCTGTAAATACTCTTACCCAAAAAAAGTGGGCTGAGCTCCCACTGAACCCTGACGCTGGGAGAAAAGTAAGAAGGAAGCCACTGTTTAAACAGACGTTCCATGACAAAACACAATTGTCTGATTTAGTAGCCTTTGAACAGCCGCATACTGACTCAGGGAGTAGGGGAAAAAGCAAGAGAAGTTACCAAGAAAGTGAGAAGGTGCTGAAATACAGGTACACATATCCGCCATGACTTTATTTGTAAGATTTCAAGCATTTGATTGTGAATTTTGCCGACCATCACTGCTTTGTAAGAAAAATAAAACATTGGATGAGATCTCATTTGACAGAAAAAGACTACCTTATGAAGCCTGCACTGCTTTCAACATTGAAACATAACATTCAATGCGAAAAGATAATAGAGGACCATTAAAGATTAAATTATTTCAACACTTTTTCCCCAGCATATTTAGATCCATTAAAGAGCACCAGAATCTGTGCCATAACAAATTGCTCCGTGTCAAATGAGTAAATGCAGTTCTTAGGCAATACACTTGTAAGTAAGCATCAAGCAGCCTTCTCTGACATGCCTGCTGTCTCATCAGTAATCAGGCCAATCTGCTTTAGCAGAAAATGGCCATACAAGGCGCAGCATCGATGGAAACGTCTCATTTCAACTTCATGGTGCGGTGAGAAGGCAAAGCAAATCAGCAAATGTTCAGGAATTTGACAGAGGGAGCATGGAAATTCTATGACAACTAGTTGGATTCAGCGAGCTGAGCGCCAGCACTTCGCATTAAGTTGCACTAAGCACTAATTGGATGCTACCTGGCTCCACATCACTTGCAGCTCCAAACAGGATGAGGATCTGGCTCTGACTAGCAGCGTGGTCTCTGCTGTTGTTGGCTGATTACCCTCAGCAAGAAGAAAAAGCGAAACGATGATGAAAAAAAAAAATCCCGTCTCTCTTCTCTTGTACAAGCCCTTGGCCCTGTTGGCACTGAGCAAGCTTTTTTGATTTTTTCTGATGTCCCTGAAATTGATTTTCAGCCATGATTGCACCGCTTCTCTAAGGACAATCATAGATTTGAATAATTGCTGCAGTATGATAATACAAAGTAGAATAACAGAAATACTGTTGACTTCTCCCCGTTCTTATCTATAAAATAATTTTGGCAAAGCACATGGACAACTTCTCCACATTGCCTTGAAATAGTATTTTTCACTTTGTCACATCACAGCTAGAAATATCAGTGTTTTATTGAGATTTTGAATCAGAAAACTGATAGAGACATATCCCATGTGACTTGTGGCTGTAACAGCAGCAAAAGTAGGTTCTATGAAGGGTTGATTAAATGGAAGCTTGATATAAATGGACACCACACTTTTCCAATTTTTCTTTTCATACAGCTTTAGTAAAGATTTTACAAATCACATGGACTTTTTCCTCCCACTTCCCAGTTATGCGCTACTTTGTGTTTATCACATAAATCTCACAAAGATACATTTCTGTTTCTTTCTGTAAATGTAAAGAAATGTAAGTATCTTGAAGACATATGCAGGGTTCTATACTTGTTTTTTTTTAATCAAATGCTATTTTACATACACATACTGTCATTTTAGACATTTTAATTTTAACTTTAAATTTAAATGTAAAAGCAGACACATGCTTTCCACCACTGAATAAAACTCACTAACATCTCCCCACTTAATCAGGCTATCAATGGAAACATCCAGAGGAAGTTGTTTTGCACTGTTTCCTCCACACTGCTGCATAGATGAGGGAGACATCACCATCCTGGAAGCCAACCTTTTGTGCCACGGTGAAAGATGGTCTCTCGTTTAACGCAGGTTTGGAAGAGATGTTTGCAAGGGGAGAAGCAGAATGATTACAGGGGGAGCGGTGATGAATATGCTGCACAGGACAGTTATGACACCCATTGTTTCACACACGCCTTGTAGAGGTGCGCCTCCCAAAATGTATCATTGTGAAAAATATTGACCTAAACCATATCATCACTCTTTCTCTTGTGTACTTGCGTTTTCTCAGAAGAACTAAACATTAATAAACTATTATCACCTGTTCAGGCATTTTGTGTGTGTTTTTTTTTTTTTTTTTTTTTTTTTTTTAGGAATAAATATATTATATGATCAAGCTTGTCCAACTAATTATTCTGTTGTTCTCTAAGAAGGCAGATTCAGGGATACTGGAGGCAGGGACAGGCCATGTTGTCAGGTGAAAATACTTTTCTAAAACGTAGCATTCTTCTTGTTAGCAATGAACAGCAAACAAATAGAGTTTTATGAGAAAAATTACAAACTTTTTGCCTAATGAGGAGGAAACAGGAAGCTCGAAAGTTTGGGATCTATTTCATCCTGAGGGAGAATTGAAGTTATGATGGTGTGAGTAAGTATTTGAAGAGAGGAGTGAGAGAGAGAAGGATGGGAACAGGTGGAGGAATGATGCCCTGGCGATGGTATTGATCTGGGATTGGAAGGAGAGGGAGGAGTTAAAGATGACTCCAAGGTTTCACACTGTAGGAAACGGACTGACTGGCTATTGATGAGGAGGGAGATGTTCTGGGCAGAGGATAGATGGGATTCGAGACCAGTAGTGAGCAGTTCTGTTTTGCAGATTATTGCACTTGTCTGTGACTGTGGTCTGGGAAGCGTGTAAAATAAGTGTTCGAAAGATGGAACAGCGAATATGGAGACGGGGCACAAGGTTGAAACTGTTGCAATAGATGACAGCAGTGCCTTCACCCTGGCCTTCTGAGAAGGGATTGTCCATGTAAGAGTATCCAGAAGGTCTGGAATAGTTCAATGCAAACTAGTCCAGGGCTTTAAACCTAGTTTCAGTGAGATGGAGCAAAAATTGTTTGTTGTTGGTAATAAATCCCTCTAGTATTTAACTTTTGTTGGAGAGAGACCGGTTGTTGAATAAGGTTGCTTTGAGAGACTTTTGTTGTGAAGGTCTCTAGGCGGAAGTCTCCACAGAGAGGACGCTTTATGTAGTCATGTGACAGAGCCTCGGATGGTGTGTGAGGATGCTTTGGAGCCACTGCACGGAGGAGCAGGAGCCAGTCGGACCGCGCTCTGGCGATCTCTTCTGGTGCTCACACAGACATTGATAGACCCTTGGCAAAATAAGAAAAACACTTTACGTCTCACTAAAGGGTTGCATTGTGGTCCTTATTTGACATAGTTAAACCTCTGCTGAAAAATAAAACAGCCATTATCAGGTCTCTTAATGGAATGCAATAATTACAAACAATTGGATTAACCCACCATGTTCACTATCAACAGCTTTTGGATGCCGTCACGGATGTGGAAAATAATGCTTTGCATAACAAAAATCTTTTACACAAAATGTTTAAATTGCTAAAGGCATTTTTTGTATAAGGAGTAAAGTGTATTCTAATTAGTCAAATAGCAAAGCTTGATGTTATCTGAAATTAGCTTTCATGTGAGATTTTCTACCCCTTGTTTTTCTGTTACTAGCCAGAGGCATGACTTTGTTCCCCTTTCGATTTAATTTGCTCTCAACCTGTTTTATTTATTTCTGCCGTTGCAGAAATTGCCTTTTGACCTTGATGATTACGAAAAGTAAGTGAATTGAGGAGGCATTGATACCCCAAATTCAGCAAACCGGTGGACAAGGTTATTCATCTTCCTACCTCCATGCATTTTCAGTTTTGCAGTGGTCAGATTTTAATTCCCGCTTCAATTTTTTCATTATCTTGAAAGGGCAGAGGAGAGCCTTTTGCCAGTGCCCTTATAAACCTTGATTTCCAATTCACTACACCAATGCAGAGATTCACCCCCAGCTCTTAAGCACAATGTCTCCCTGAGACTTCCCCCCTTTTCCTGAATGTCAGCAGATTCATACCAACAGATTCACATGTTCAGAAAGTGAACATTTTGTATATTAGAAAAACTGGACTCTTAAAAAGCCTGGCACAGCTTTAATAATAAAAATTTGTATTATTTGTTAGCACCTTTTGACACACTACAAGAAAAAAACAATACAACAATACATTAAAACTAAAAACAGATGTATATGGAAAAACGGGAAGCAGTCAAGAGCACCAGCAGATATCTAAATTTCAGGTGGAAGAATCTATAACCGGGACAAATATAAGTTATAAGCAGGACAGATTTTGTTTCCATGTAAAACTGGCAAGAAGAAAACTGCTGAGAGACAGCTATACTATTTAAAGTTTGGAGCAAGCTGTGTAAGGAACAGAGCAAGCATGTTTAAGAAGACAAAATATGAGGTCAGAGGTAAACAAGATTAAAAGCCCATTTGTTTAGAGTTTTTGATTAATACCTGGAAAGTCATTGAGTTCACACTTTATTCAAACTTCATACTTCCTGCTATGGTATAGTAACGTTTCTTGATTGTTGGACTTATGCAGAGATGTCGCTTTGGACAATGGAAAACAGTAATAACGGTGTCTACAGTCGAATAATCTCTGGATGGATTTACACCGTCATTCACCACATTCACCTTGAGGTCACTTTTTGCATAATACAAGCCTCTTACAACATTCTGCAGATATTTAGAAATTCAGCAAATTAGCCTAGCAAAGCTGTGTTTTGCTCAGTTTATCTTAAGGTATTAGTGTTTGTTTTGCAGCAGTAGATAGGTTTTCAGTATCAGGTTCTTGTCCCCAACAGTATTTTGGCATAACGCTCCAATGTCTTGTATAAATTTTGTTCTCAAATTGCACTGCTTTTGCAGATCTATTTTGAGAATAACATGGATCACTTGTATGGCCATATCTACAGGAAATGGTAAATGTATTTTATTTATGAAAACCCTGTTAGAAAAACACATATATTTAATTTTTGAACCGATAAGTGTATGCCTTGTCCCCATATGTTCACTGCTAATTAGACAGAATTAATATTTTGAATTTTGTTTTGTAACATGATATGTAAAACATTTACATTTGTGCATGCTGTAAGTCTCAGTGTGTTTACTGTGTAAGAAGTTTGGCAGATGAAAGTGAGCTAAGGGGGCTGAAGGGTGAGGAAAGCTCATTTGAGCTCTCCTGTGTTTCAGTGTTTCCCTGCTGCCCTTTATAAGCTCAAAGAGGCCTGGTGGGGGCTGAAGTGTGCGAGTCTGGAGTGCGGGGGCACTTGTGTAGGCCGAAGCTCAGCATCTGCCAGCCTAGACTGTCCGTGGTTTGTTCCTTCTCCAGCACATTCTTGCGTAACTATCTGTGATAAACTCCTCTGCAGTCAAGCCGCAAATCCACATGTCGGAGGCCCGACTTACTGAGGCAACATGCACAGAAGACCTTGAAGATGCATGAAGGCACAAACACACACACGCATTTGTTGAGAAGCACAAATGTGCCTCCTCACCCACCTACTCACACATGGATTCACACAAACAAAACTCTGGGCAGCAGTTGCAAGTGGCTTTTGTATTTAGGAGCCAAAGGATGGAGGACATAATCCTAGTTTCCAGATTGACTCTCAGCAGAGTTCAGCGGAATTCAGTGATTCCTGTCGTGCCCAGCATTTCCACCTCCCAGTTCGAAGTTCCACTAAGTTCCCTAAAGTCCCTATGACAAAGAACCTGCTGATAGGCTCTTTTGAACCAGCACTGGAGCTACACCAAGTCTGGTGTTTACTTTTGGACCGCAAATTACTCTCAAAACCCATAAGGCGCAACTCAGGAGAATTCAGTTAAACATAGATGCATCATAATAAGTTCCAATACCAATAAAAAGTGAGTAAAACTCATTATTTATACACTCATTGCTGACATTAACATATGTCAAGCTTTTATCTATGTTAAATCTTAATGACTGTTGCTTACAACTTATGAAAAAAGTTCACATTCAGTTTCTTTATAAACTTTAAAGTTATTTTAAGCATACTCAAGAGTTTTGGGGAGACTCAGAAGGAGTGGACTGTACATGCAAGCAGTGCTTTAAAGGCTATCATACACAGACATGTCCAGTTGCATTCCTTGTATTAAGCCATTTCTGTACCAGAGTCAATGTCTGAGGCGTCTTATATCTCATCTGGGGTAAAAAGGAACTGGTCTGGTCCGAAGTTGTCTTTACAGATGAAACTTTGCATTTTATTTGGAGATCAAAGTCCCAGATTCTGATTAAAAAGGTGGAGAGGCACATAATTAAAACTACCTGAGATCCAATGAAAATTTTCCATGATCAGGGATAATTTGAGGTCCTAAGCCATCTCCTGACGTTGGTTCAAGTTCTTACAAAATTCAAGACTTCTACAAGGAAATTTAAAAGCACTTCCTGCTTTCCTCTGCTGACGAGCTTAATTAAATTATTGATTTAATTTTCCAGCAGGACTTGCCACCTGCCCACACGGCAAAAAGAAATGATACCATAACCTAAACCCCAAAGAGGATCTATGGGATACTATCAAGAGGAAGATTAAAGATACCAGAGCCAATAATGCAGACGAGCCGGAGCCGATAGCACAACATCTCAGTAGATCCATCAAATAGAGAGTGCACATGCTTTGCTGTAGTTGGACATACTTTTTACAGCAGGCCAATTTTTCTGTATTAAAAACATATATTTTTACAGGTTTTTTTGATAAAAAGAAATTCTAAGAAACTGAGTCTTACATTTTAATTAGCTGTTTTAATTAGTTATTTTTGTTCAAATTACCAGAAATAAATGATGAAGTATATAACTGTGTGTAATAAAACCGCATAATGTATAATTTTCCCTTTTCGAATTAAACTACCAAAATAAATTAACTTTTAGATTACATCCTAAAAAATGCTGTTTTTTTAGTATGATTGGCCATCCACACATGCAAATTTTTTTGGATAACCATTTTTGTACCATATTTTGCTACAAATTGGAACACAAAACTTAAAGAAAACAATGGCCTGGTTTTGAGTTCAAAGAAATAACCATATTATTCTCTTGCCATATTTCTATACAAGGGTTCTTGGATCTTCGTTTTGCTCTGTATTATCTTGTCTGATGCCAGCAGAACAGGGGCATGGGATGACAATCGGGTGGTATGCAGTGGAAGACTGAAGGCTGTGCCAGCAGGATAAGGAGAGAGTGAAAAAACAGTAGAGGGTGGGGGTTTCATTAGCATAACTAGCAGGATGCCCAGAACCTTTTCTGGAGTAGCATGTTTACTGCACCATGCTTGGCAGGAGCACACTCATTTTATAGGGTTTATTAGGGAGACAAGGGGAGGCACAAGCAGGATTTGTAATATCATTGGTGTGTATGCATATGTTTCTGCTCGAATGTGTGTGTTTGCTTTTATCTGTGGTCTTGGCTGGTTTGCCTGCATGTGTGGGGTCTGACGGGCGGCGTGCGTGGTTTGTTAGTGGCTTGTGTGGCAGCATCCAGCCCAACTACTTTTACATGTTTGTATTTTGGCTTAAGTGCCCTTTAAAAGCAATGAAAAAAGTGCATTCATAAGGCGATCCTCAAGACTGATCCCATTTCAGAAGAGCAAAGAATGGAGCTCTTTGTTGTGCTCTGGCTCCTTTCATCTCTCTGAGGTCATTTTCACAGAGCAAACAGGGAGACTCATTATCAACCTGCACCTGAGAGGTCAGAACCTGAACTCCCCAACCCATCCTCCTCCCTCTGTCTCTCCCTGAACCTCCTCCCCCCCCCCCACAAACCCTCATCCCTCCATCACCACCTCCAACCAAGCTGTGCCGCTGCTCGCTGGTTGCCCTGGTCTGCGCTCGGGTTTATTAGCGCAGAACATCTTTTCCAGTGACTGAGCTTGCCCTTATTGTCTACACTGGTCAGGGTCAAGTCAAGGGCGCTCAGTCTAGATTGGAATCATTTGTCACATGGTCCCGAACTAGCGCTGATTTCAGCAGAGGCCAGGGTGAGGTACACAGCGGTTCCAACACCACCTCTGACACAAGGAGCAGGGAAGGGCAGACACCGTGCTACAGATGACCTCAGCATATTACACACACAGTGTTTCCCAGCAAAAAATGCCTTCCTTTTCCTTTTCTCATCAAGAAATTCAAATAGATTGAAATAGGAGATGGAATTTAAAACTTTGAAATGAAACAGCTTTTAGATGCTTGGAGTTATAGTTCCAAGCATCTAAAAGCCTGTTAAACATATGATCATTTTAATAACAAAGGGAAAAGAGCCATTCAAATGAACATGGTCCTATCAGAAAAATTGCTGCCTTACACACCTAAAAACACCAAAAATGGTGGCTAAAACTGCAACTACACTGGAGGAAGTTAGGCCCACTTCTCTTTTCAGTATCATTTTTATTCAACCACACCGGAGGATGAGTAATGAACGGCTTGTGTCAAGTCATGTCCCAGCATCTCCATTGGGTTTAAATCAGAACTTTGACTAAGCCTCTCCAATTTTTATATTTTTAACCATTGTGGGGTGGACTTGTGGGGTGTCTCAGATCACTGTCCTGCAGCATTAAAAACAATTGAACTTAGATTCTGCAAGCATTTAGGAAGTGAACTGATGTCTGGGTAATCTCTTTCAGGACTTCTGATATATAGCAGGATTCCTGGTTTCATCATTATAAGCTGTTTTAGTTTTACGGCAGATGTAACTGGACAAACAACATTCAAAAATGTCCACAGAATATATTTCCCAAAGGTCTTGGAAAATATTCATGTTTTTTTTGTTTGTTTTTTTTTCCTTTGGCAAGAGTGAAGTAATCCTTTTTGGTCTTTTTGATTAACAATGATTTTCACCTTGGAACTCTTTCTACAAAGAGAGTTTTTTTTAAATTTTTGCTTCATGAAAACTGACCTCATCTGAAGCATTGGAGGCCTGCTGTGCTTCAGATGTCTTTGTTTTGTGACCTCCTATTGGAGTCACAAAAGAAATAAAACATCCAACAACAAATAGTGACATGGATTTATAATGCAAAGTTCTCTCAAAATGAAAATTAAATATTTGCAAAACTTTTATTCGTTAAAAAGAAATTCAGGAAAAAAAAAACAAAACGTTGCGGCCATTGAGTTTTTCCCATTTAATCCGTTTTCTAAAGTCTAGATTCATGAGAGTCCAAAATAACTTCATTTTTCAGATATGCTTATACCTCCACTTATTAGGACAGATATCCGTGTTTATTTCTTAAATTAGATAAACTGAAAGTTGTTCTATCTCAGTCTGGCAACATAGACGTTTTTTCCCCTTCAGTCTCTCTTCATGGTCAGCAAGAGTGTGCATGAACAATGGATCGTGCTGAGGTAGCATGTGGAAAATTACTTTAATACACCATATAGAATGGCTTATTGCTTTGGTCAATAGGAGTGCAGTGAAGATGGTGTATCCTGCCGCTTGGGAAGGTTAGACCTGTCAAAGGGCCACAGTGACTGATACTCAGACCCTGCTTATAAGGTCTGTAATGACTGTACACTAGTGTGTATGTGTGGCTGAGGTGGAGGTCTGACTGACAAGCAAAGTTATAAAGGTTACATACGGCGCACACCTCGCCATTAAGCCCTTAGATTGGCCCATATTTTCCTCTGTTTTAACATCTAAGCCTTTTCCAAATATGGCAATGTGCTCTGGTGGCACGAAAAGGGCTTTACCTTAAAAAAATGAAATAACACATATTACAGGAACCCTGAAGCAAATAAATAACACAGTAAATAAAAAGTGTAAATACAAAAAAAAAATAAAAAAAGTGGAAATGAGAGATTGAGCATCAGGCAATTTTAGCTTGTTTTTCCTCAGAGAGGGCAAGTGTGGAGGTGAAGGTCACAGAGACTAAGCACACAGCTCATAAACAGCACAGCTGGAGGAATCATTGAAATATGGCCCTTTGTTTTCTTGGGGCTGTAATTGGCCCTGGAGCCGTCCTCCTCTTCCCGCGCTCTCTGTTGCTCTCTGTCTCTCTTTTTGTCTGCACGTGTTTTGCGCCAGCGTACTGCAGTTCGGAGACCCATTCTGCAAAGGCTAATGACTGTGGGGTGAAAGGGCACACCTGCGGTCATGGAGGCAATACACATTACAATAAATATAGGAAAACACAAACAAACAAACTGGGAAATAGCCGTCATGGCGGCACACCCACCAAAATCAATGAGTTTCTGCTATAATGAAACAGTTTAATTGAAGGACGTTGTTCTGTCTGATTGTATATTAAATTTATTGAACTGTTTTAGCTAAACACTTCTCTTTTTCCCCTCATTCTGTTAAAAAACAAAAGTTACATTTCTGCGCAAAGAGAACATTAAATGACTGATTCATTGATTATTGTAATTTTCTTCTTTTGATCAAACATTTTTAAACTCATTAGTGTTTCTACAAGTGAGAGTAAAATGTTGATTTATTTATTTGTGCATATTTTTTCGATTTTAGCCTTTCTACTGGTCAGTCTAAGCAAAGTGAATTTATTTCTTTTTTTGTGTTAACATTTAATTTTCATGTCAACCTTATCTCCATTTTATTTTTTTAACCTTGTTGGTGAGTCAAAAGGACCTGCTTAACTTGTATGTTAGACATTGTCTTACAGTAGTCATTCAGAAATTGTCTAACAAGTGGGAGAGTAAAAAAAGGGATGGAAGCCCATTATAGCAAGACTATTCTAACAATAGATTAATAAATATTCAATATTCTGCCTGTAAATTCAGTTTTTAAATCAATAAAAGGCATTTAAAGCCCATTTATAGCACAACAGCCACGGGGATTCTGTCATTTCAGACTAGTCGGCCAACCTGTAGTTGTACTCTTCCATTTTCTGCCTAAGTTGATGACTCTCTTCTTCAATTGATCTTGAAAAAGGGCAACATGAGTAAGTTGTCATTTAGGGTCACTGACTCAATACACTAAGCAAAAACAGGGGGCGGGGGGGTTAGTTCAAGTTGTGACACATAATAGGTCTGTGAGAAAATTTGAAAGCTATAGTATCGTTTCAAACATTCTCTGACTTTTTGCCTCTTGTCATGTGTGAGCATCTACTGCAGAGAAACTCTGTCCAATTGGCTGAATATCTTATTGGTATGCAAAGTGTGCATGCATGATACTCGCAAATACCATGTAAGAAATGTTAGACTCTAAACAGTTCGTTGCAGTATTTTAATATGTGTACTGATGTTGTGATGATGCTAGGTTGCACAGCCTTTTATTAGACATCCATGTATTGTTCAAAAGTCTTAGTCTTATATTGGGCTTTGTTTTTAGCATCATCCAACTTTGGAGTATAAAGTAGGGATGCACGATGTATCGGCACACATCTGTATCGGCCGACCTTATTCACTTGTCACTTGCCAAATAGTTTCCTGCAAAAATGTTTAAGTTTTACATTACTTAATTTTGTAATAACCATATTTTTTTTAATAAAGTTTTTATAATTAAGAATGTTCATAAATTTCAGCTGTGTCTCAAAGCTCAAATTTAAGTAGGCTCCGTTTGTTTATACTTGGCTTGCTATAAAATAATCTTCTTTAAAAAATGTCAATATTACAACGCTTTTATAACCAAGGTTGACACCCATATTTGTTTACGTGGTCAAACATATGCTCTCACAGCATGCTGTCTTTCATTAGGTTGATACCAATGGAACGATTGCTGGGAGATTAGCTCTGGAAACCACTGCTGCTCCTCCTGACTGGAGGCCCGAGATCACCGAGTACAGAAGAGAAAAACAGTTTCAGATCCAGAACGAGATAGCGGGGCTTTGCAGTATAATTACCATGTTAACCCAGATGATTCTCTCTGATCTCTGCAAACATCAGGGCGCGGGTCCCGCCAGGCCGGCTTAGGCACTGATCTGTCACGCTGCACTGTGGGACATGGATGTGTGCTAGCTTGCTAGCATTAGGCGTTATTTTCTGATCCACACATGTTTTATTTTAAAGCCCTCGTGACCTGTTGTGCACTCAGTGTGCGCAAGCATATATTATTGTCAAACCAAACTGTAAATTTAAAAAAAAACATCAGTAACTGTCCAAAAACAGCTTTTAATTGTACTCACATGTGCTTTCTTTCCTTGACATTGAAACATTTTTTTTTGTTTTTATTTAACTTTGACTGCAAACTTCATTTATTTCCTCCAAACCTTATTGTTTCATCGTATTTGGTACGTGTTTGTACATAAAAACCTATTTTTCATATAAGCCCTACAAAATAGGGATGTATGAAATCGGAGACAGTTTACTTGATTGAGTTTTATCTACTGAATGTGAATGTGAGGAGATTCTGTCTTTAGTCGCTTGCTTTCTAAGCTTTATTGATCTGTGGGTGTTTTTTTTTTCTTTTTCTTTTTTCTATTCTCCAAAGTCACTGAGCTTGCATCAATTCATCTTAATCTGTTTGCTCCTTAAACCCGGAACAAGGCATGTCTTGTTCCTGGTTGTAGGAGTCTCTCGGCTGGCTTCTCTCACATCCTTCCCAGCCTGGCTTCTCCTGGGTGGCAACAAGAGGCTTTTCATATCGAATCAAGTGTTATTGAGTTCCCCCCCACACACCTCTTATATACCACCCCCCCTCTTCTTCATTCTTTCCATCTCTTTTTTTCCCCTTCTCTCTTCTATCCACTTTTAACAAAGCATTGCTTTAATGGCTGTGGGATTATGGGCCAACCTTTTGCAGCCAGTTTGCGGACCAGCCTGTAATCTGACCTCATTACATCCCCTGTGACAAGCTCCCAGGTCACCACAGACTGACTACACCTTATCCTTTTGAGAACCCAAGTCGAACACAAGCCCCTCGTCACCCTTAGATGGCTCTCAATCATCCAAGTCAGGCATCCAGCCAGGCCACCCTTTCCTCACCACCATACCTGTCCACCAAAGCGTAGGATCCCCTTGATCCTGTTTCCTTCCTTTTACTTCTTCTCTATTACACCACAGCCAAGATGAATGGTCGTTTGTGGGAGCAGATGAAAACACAATTGTGCGGGTCCAGGCGCGGCAGTGTCACTGATAAATGTGGAGGGGGACATGTTGTTCCACAGACTCCTAATTTTCTGACATGCTTGGAACAGAGCATGGAGGCTCCTCAGGATTGCTCCACAACCACATGCACTCTTCTATACACACTCTGTACAGTCTCTCCTCTGCTTGACCTTTTATTTTAAAAGACAAAAACAAGCTGTGGAAATCTGCTGCTAGGAAAAACTCATAACGTGATAGGTTGAGTTAGACTTTATTTTATTACACTTTTATATGTACATTACTTATATATGATAAAAAAGGTTACAGCAATATAAAATAGGTCTTACAGTGGCACTCAAAAGTATACACAACCCTATTGAAATATATATTTTTTAGACTTGAAAGAACAGAAACTGTGATAAATCATTTCCACAATTTTCCATCTGTAATGTGACATTTTATGCAATCCAAGTGAAATCTAGCGACAAATAACAAAAATATAAAAACTGCAATACTCTGATGGTGTATGTTTCTTAAACTAAAACTTTGTTGAACAAAGTCTTGATTTAATTTCAGTTTTTCTCTTCAAAAGTTCACACATGCTATAAGTTGTATCTGTAGAACCTGAAACAAAGTTTAAACAAAAAAGCTACTGAAAATTGGTGAAAACATAAGTCCTTTGCTTTCTTACAAAACGTCCTGGCTGGGCTGAAATCTGCCAAACAATATGAATCAAATCAATAAAATGTTTCTTTCATAGAAACAACATAGGTGCTGGGCCAGAGGAAATAACTTTTGTTTTGAGCTAGAGGTCAGATTATGGAGACCACTGATTGACCAAAATGTTTTTAGTCCCACATTTAAACTACAGTGTCAGTTTGGTATTTGATCTTTTTGATAGTATAACATAAAAACAAAGTCTGATTAGTAGTGGAAGATCTTTGAATTAAATTTCCCTTTCCCATTGGTTGCTAATCACAAAATGTAAGTAGAGCCCTGGCAATGAGTTGCACTTAAAGTCAGTATTTTCCCACATTTGAAACATTGTTGAAGGTAAGATTAGGGCATCTGTTTTCAGGGACACTGAGAAAAATTTAAAATTTTGTGTTGTTAAACTGTCTATAAAGCTACCTCAAAAATTCTGAGGTTTGATACTCAAAAGGGAGGATAAAACATTTACTGGATTTGACTGTTATGACAACATGAGATGGCTGGTGGCTGGCTCTCAGCCTGTGGAAAACCAAGCCAGTTCTTCTATAGAACCTATTGAGAACTGGCTTGAGAACCAGTGTGGAGGAAAAACCAAATTGGAGGAAATAGAAAGCAGTGTCAAACCAAACAGGATATATTTTTTTTCTTGTTAAGTTTAGCCATGCTTATGATTAATGTTATCACCACCTATTGGTGCAATATGGGCATGTCATCATTCTGCAACGCAAATGAAAAGCGGCATGATTCCAAAAGAAGGAAGTGATTATCAGCTATACTTAGTCCAGAGTCTACCATAAATTTGAAATTGTATTTGGATAATAAAGGTATTATCCAAAGCAAATCAAAATCTTTTATAATTACTGGGGTTTTCAAAAATGAATTAGTCCTTTAAGGTCATATTATAGTTTTTCCTCGTTTACCTTTCTTCTTTCTGTGCTCCCACTGTTTTTTTGTTTCCCAGTTCTTTTCTCTTTCTGCCCCAGTCTTTCCCCATCCTGTCTCTCCCTCTGCATGTGTCCCTTTATCCCACTAGTTCTTGAGGGGCAGGTGTTGACAGCATGTTGGCATGCTATCAACCCTCCTATGCGGGATTGCAGTGTGGTTGCACTGTGCTGGAGAGGACAGGGGAGGCCAGGGTAGGTCCATTACATCAGCCCCATCAAGACTGATTGGGCTCAGGACGTCGGCCCGTGCATGCTCATGAGCGCTTGGCCCGGTCTGGCCCATATGCCTTTAATATAGGAACAGATGTGGAGCACAGACCCTGAGCTCTCACACCACATATTCCCTCCTTCTGCCCTCCACACTGCCTCAAGCCAGCCATGTTGCTCTGCGCGTTGCTTGGCAGGCCGCTCAAACAGGTTTAATGGGTATAACTGGCATGAAGGGACGACAGGGTCGAGTTTATTACTTACATTAAGCAGTTCCCCCTTTAGAATTTTTGTGGGTTTTTTTTATGTTGAACAAAAAGATTTGGATGTAAACCTAAAGGTAAGGCACTGACATGAACAGTTGGCAGGTGATGCAAACCTCATATATCAATAAGCCTTTTGGGATATGGGTTCCTGCAGGGGAAATGGATCAAAACAGGTTAAACAAAAAAAGGCTCAGTCTCATACTTTCAGTCTTTTTGAGCGAAGATTAATACGGTGTAATGATACAATCAGCTCATGAAATGATACACAATTTTAGCATTATATTGGAAAAACTAAAAACTCCCATATTTTTTTCCACAGAAGTATTTCTTAAAGACTTAGCTAATCACAAACTGTTCATCAATAAAGTATTTTTGAATTTGAATTGAATATTCCACATTGAGTAGTAACTGTGAAGGATATCCTGATAATTGTGGATAATGGTTGGTGGCTAACATTCAAACAGTCAAGTTGTGGCATTAGAGATTACCATGGTGAAAATGCATGAAAGCGTAGCGGTTTTTAAATATGGTGCTAGTTTAAATCTCTCTTGAAAAATCGTGAGATATGGCATAGCTGTAAAGATTTTGCAGTCCTCCTTGTTCTGATATGGGTGTAGAAAGAAGGGCAGTCAAGTCTGCAATGCTCTGTTGGGTGGTAATATAATAGACCTGAAGTAGTTTTAACAGGGAGTAGGACTGTTACATAATCTAGGCCAGATAACATCCATAAAAATTAGTAGTGGTAGAATCCAGACCCCTGTGACTGTGGTTTGTCACAGGATTATTCTATGATGTACATCTAAAAATATTAGAAAATTGCATTAAAGTAAAAAATGTCCTTCTGAAGAAGCTGGTTTTTTGGAGTTCTGTATCTGGAAAGTTGAGTGGAAGGAAGAACTGTTGTAGGAAAAGGTGTGCTAGCAACAGGGATAACAGTAGACTTGAGAGGGTTATCAAGTGGAATCCGTTCAAAAAGAGCCGCCACACACAGACGAATGACAGACACAGGCTACTCCTGATCCAGAGACAAGTTCAGAGTCATCTTACCAAGGCCAAGGAGGAAAGAAGCTGGACTGTTGCACAGTGGTCCAGAATCATGTTTTTGAGATTAAAATAAATTATGCATTTCACTTGGAAATCAAGGTCCCAGAGTCTGGAGGAAGAGTGGAGAGGCGCAGAATCCATGTTGCTTTGGGGATGCTGATTTTCCTTTCCAGCAGGATTTGGCACCTAAAACAAACATTTTTGCATTAAATATTTTAGTCTGTAATGAATCTCTATTAAATAACTATTTCACTTTCTGGGAGGACTGGCAAGAAATATTGCACTTTAACACAATATTCAAATTTTTTGCGATGTACTAGTACACCGCATGCTTTTAAATTCTCTGTGTGGTTAGGTCACAGCTGTGGTTTAATCATGCAATGGTCAAAAAAGGGAAATAGTAGTTAAGAAATGGACATAGAAAAATGTAAGCAGACAGACAAATGAGCAGGTCAGAGTATGGATGGATCTTAGCACAAATGGATATGATGAAAGGAGGAGAGAAACAAAAAGGAGGAATGAGAGTCTGGAGATATGTTTGTAGAGCAGCAATTGACAGGGAGGGTTGTAGAGGTTAACTCACATCTTCTCTATAGTCTCCCAATTCTGCTAGCTTTGCCAGGGAAGTACAAATTCAGCCAATCAGAGCTTGAGGTATCTGGCAGCTATTTCCTGGAGAGGGATTACCGACCCCTCCTATTGGGCGGGACAAGGCCTCCTGGTCTGAATTCATCAGCGACACAGCCTACGAGATGTAGGAAGCAGGTTAATAGACACTCATCAGACATCTGCCGCCAAGTTACCATCCAATAATCTTCTCCCTCGATCTGCTGCCAGCAATTGATGACCACATTTTCCCCCCCAAAACCCCACAACTGCTCTCCCTCCCTTCCTCACTGTCTTTTTTCCTCCTCCTTTTCACTCTATCCCTCCCCATCTTCTCTTTTGTTACACACAGAGAAACATATGGACTTTCAGACAAGTCTGTGACTCAGTAATTGTGCACACGCATACACATTTATATTTTACCCTTTGCACTCCTGTAACAGAGGGAGTTTTTTGCTTGTGAATGTTGCATTTAGGACAGTGACATGCTATGTGGCATAAAAAAATTTACTGAAATAACTCCAACTTGCATCACCAATTAGAAAAGATCATTGTTGTACTGTATGTAGTACTACATCTTATATATGTAGATGACAAATTTGAACAAACTGGCATTTTATAATTGTATTGACAGAGATATAGTTATACTATAACTATATCTCAAATATAGTTACAGTATATTTGAGATATTGGATTTGCTTGATTATGTATTTATGTAGAATTAGATATTGATTTTATGTTTGTCTTGTAAAGTGCCTTAAGATACCTGTTCTAAATTATTGCTATGAAATGAATTTACCAGAATACAATTTCTTTGCTACTTTCGTCAAAGTATTGATCAATTCAGGAAATGCTCCCTATAGCCCCTATTACAGAGTATGAGTAGTCTTTATTTCTATCAACAAATTTTGGTTTTCAGTGTTAGTATTATACTCCTCCGGTCATAAATTGGTTCTCCTAATGATGGAAACCATGTAACTCCAGAGAAAATCATGTGAATCCTCTATTATTGACTGTTTTCTCAACCAGGTTAAAAGGGCAACAGAGTGAGGGTCCCTCTCCACCAGATTATTTATGACTTTTCTTCCCCAAAGTTATTTTTCTTTCTGTGATTGCAGAGTGGTGTGTTAAATCCGACGTGTTGGGAGATTACTCAGCTGGTCGTCAAGCGCACATGCTCAATTTGCCATGATGAGAGGAGCTGGATCACACAGTCCCTGGAATCTCTCGGCACAATCCCAGGAGGGGTTGGGGGAGAGTGTAACTCGGGCACACACATACACGGTTGTTGGAGGACGCCAATGTGGTAGTCATTTTGAGCGCCAAAATCAAATGGAGGTTCAATTGTTTCCACATTTCTTAAGACAACATTATGAGAGGGAGAGCAATTGGAGGACTGGGGCAATCAAACATGTTCTGTTTGGTGAGTTTTCTATGGAAGGAGAAATAATGGGGTCATGGGATGAAAGGTGAGGCATGTGTAAGAATAGTTTCTTGGGTTCAACTGTAGGCCAGTGCCACTTGTTTCGAACATCTAGGCACACACCCACACACACATAACACACTGCTGTCAAAAGTAGCTTATTGCAAAGGCCCATTAGTCACCCTTTGCTGTAGTTAGTGCAATTGGACCTAATAACTTTCGGAGTTATTAAGCAAGAGAGAGAAAGAAATCGGCAAAGCTGAGCCTAAAAGATAGAGAGTAGTGTGGTGCACAGACTTTAAGATTTAATGATAATGTAAGGTCTATCTTTTGGAATATTTGTTGAGTGACACAACATTTCAAATTGAAATGATATTATGAGTAATGGGTCCCTTTCCTCTAGTGAATAGATTTTATGTTGTGGTGAGTTTGTTGAAAAGTGAAAAGCCTGTTGTAGCTAATTTTATCAAATAAAATACATGCGAACTAAAGATAGATACGTGTGTAGGGTATTATATTAGCAGATAATAACCATGTACAATTTCCAGGAAACAATTAGTTTTTTTTTTCTCAGGTGACAAATGTCAGTATTACTGTGTAGAGTTTTGTTGCTGTGGCATCTGAATTTATCAGTCTATCTTATCAGATGAGACCAACTCCTCCAAGAGTAAAGATTAATAGAGTAAACTTCTGGATTTTTCAATAGGCCGTTTTTTCTGCAGAAGCATCGACTAATGATTGGGCGGATTGAAATATCTGGCAGCCTTTGCCAATGAAACCTTAGTGTAGTAACAGATGCCGCTCGACTGAGAAAGCTGGAACAAACTTAAAATGGTCTCTTGTGAAAGTGTAGTTAGTATCCACTAATATAGGACTGTATCCCGCTAATAAAAGCATGTTTTTTTAAATGACTAAAATCGGCTAAAATGAGTTACCAGATTTCTTGACTTGCCTAAAAACATACCCAATTAAGACATCTATCTACCAGAGGGAAGAGCGTAACTTCACAGTCACCTAACTTCAAAAAAGTACATCCAAATTGATCCTTTTCGTCTTCCTAATTGTTCACATGTGTGATGTGGTTGACGTTCACAACATGAAGAGTTCTTCATAGGTACTAATCTTTTTCGTGTGAGGCATCTGCGTTTGAGTGGGAATGCATCCTCATACTCGTGCTTAGGTCTCAAAGGGAATTTAGGACTTTTAAAATGGGCAAAGAGGCGTTTCCTTTCTTCACACTTGAGCTCTGCCCAGCCAAGCTGAACATCCCAGCCTTCATCTCTTCTCTTGGCCATCCTTGTGTCTCTCCCACAGGCCCACAATGATTAATGCTGAGTTAATGTAGTATTTGAAGAAATCTGATACAGCTCAGATCTGGAATGGCTGGACAATAAAAGTTGCAATTTTGGACGTTGAAATGTTTATTATATATTTGTGGGATTTTAAGAATATGTTACTGTATTGTAAACATAACCCTTCATAGGCATTTCGAATTTCATCTTGTATGATGAGAACAATGCACACTTGCTAACAAACATGTTTACTGTAATCTTAGTCACAGCCTGCTTGAGCCTTTCATGAGGTACATTTTGTCACCATGGATCTCTCTGATCCTCTGAAAGGAAATTCTTTCAGTCAGCAGTGAGCACTTTTGCTACACAGTAGCTTGCTGCAGAATTTCGCAAGCCAAGAGATTTTGAGTTGCAGTGCTGCCATATTTGAGCCTCCACTGACATTCCATGTTCAGATGGCCTCTGCTTTGGCCGCATGATTCATCTCCTGATGTCAAGAACCGTCTTTATCCAGATATCTTTTATCGTAAAACATGTTGCACTATGCTGCCTTTTTGCTTCCTGTCTTTTTCGCTCTCTCTCTCTTTCTTTTGCATCTCTCTATTGTGTTTCATAGATGCCTCATAGCTGAAGCTGATTCAGGCATGGAACAGCTTTGAGATTTGTGCTGGAAAAACTGCTTTCTTTTTTGCATATGGCTTTGAACCCTGCTCTCATACAGTTGGCTGTTGGAAAGTTATACCTTTAAACCATAAGATCATCACTGAGAAACATTTGCATCGTCTCCAAGTGACCTGACAATAATCTTTACTTTAACTACTTTACTAAGAGGCAAAAATACATTAAATCACTTTTTCAGCAGATTGCTTTATGTGCACATTTTAAGTATTTTTATTGAGTAAAAGTCTGAAACCTGTTCAAGATATATTATAATGACGTATTGTACGTGTTGAGCCTACCGTATTATGTTTATAATTGTATTTTTTGGACAAGACTGGTGTGAATACTGGGTGTATCTCTTCTTGGTCCCTAGAGGTTCCTGGCTGATCAAGAATGGCTAATGGGCGTTTCTCGTCGTTCACACTTGATCTCTGCCCAGCCAAGCTGAACCCTTCAGCCTTCCTCTCTTCTCAGGGTCATCATCTCCATCTCCATTCTCAGCAGCGGTGTAATGGAGTGGGCAACATTAGGGTCACAGTGCTTAATACGGGGCTAATGGTGATCAAACTGACGCCACGCCCACTTCTACCTATTAAGCATGTAGACAAATGGCTGACTGCTAGAGGACAACGGGGTAGGGAGAGTAGAAGCACCAGTTTTCCTGATGTCTTGGCAGTGCTTGTTAAACATTGCATTACAACGTCTGGATATTTTTTAATTTAGGCAGATTGGTCTTGCTTTTTTCAATCTTCAATGTTCAGTCTGTGGCCTCCATTCCAGTTTACATTGATAAATCAAACTACTCATATTTTACCCATCAAAAAATTTTCCATTTTGCATAAAACATATTGGGGTGGATCAAAATGTCTGAAGAAATTATTACGCCTTTTTTTGACAACCACAGCCAAGTTGCTAGGAAGTTTGACTAACATTAGAGCTGGAACAAAAAATGCAAATCTGGACACAAATTTAAATACTTAACATAATTTTTTTTTCTATTAATGAGTCTTTATGCAGCACTTTTAGTACAATAAAAATATATGTCTTGCTGTTCATTTCACACGACAGATGACTGAACCAACAACTTATTATTATTATTTTTATTTACAAAAGTGATGAATGGATTTAGCCGGTGAATAAATATTACATTTAACAGCTTGGTTAAAATTTAAATGATTGTAATGTTGTTAATGCATTAAAAACTTCCTTTTACAGTGAACAATTAGCTTCATTCTGTGCCAAACTAACATTTAATATACTACAAAAGTAATCAAAAAAATGAAGGACTTGTGTAACGTGATGTGTTTTACTTTTCTTTCGTCACTCCCCTCCCCACACATCATCCTAGCCTGTTCCGGTCTGCCTGTATTTCTTCCTGGCTTGTAACTTTGAAAGGAAGGCCATTATTCCAGATAGAGGTGTTAGCCGTACCGGGCCGACCTGTATTGATCGTCTGCGAGAGGATGCTGAGCGGGGGAGAAGGACTATTTGCTTTAAAGTTCAATGGCTCTCCATTGCTGTTAGTGTTGCGGCCGCAGGAGCAATCGATATCTGGACAGGAACTTGTGTCGGGAGACACACTCCCCATTTAGAAACATCATAATGCTGTGCTGATGCTGTTACCCTACAGCCAGAGCTTGTGTTTTAGACGTTTTTTCCATTTCCCCCTCCCACCCGTGTTATTTGGTTGTCATGTGCCCCTTTGCACTGTACAAGCAGTTTTTTTTCTTCCTTTTTTTTTCAAAAAAATGTTTTTACACTAGGCTTGATTTTAGCATGGCAGGCTGGAATCTGTGCAAATGGTAATTAGAGATGATACACATGGCTGGAAGGGAAAGATAGAGAGAAAACACTGAGCAGAATAAAAGGCAAACAGTCATTTGCAGCAAAGGTAGGTGTCACAAGGTAACTGATTATGTAAAAGAACACAGCGAAGGTGTTCAGAGGTGTGTGTGTGTTTGTGTGCGGATGGGTTTCTGCCTTAGAAATATATAATAAAATGCACTCATTGCATTTCTTGGCTTTGGTTCAAGCGCTGAAGGGAACGAAAGAAAAAGGGCGCAATTGTTTCTAGTTCAAGGTGTGTAATGCACAGAGGCGTACATACATAATGGGGTATTGTCAAGGGGTTAGAGTGAGGATATTAATGCCCTGGTTTGTCCATGCTTTTTGGTGCAGTGTTGCTCCCTGAAGGGAACAGCAAGAATCGGCTGCTCTAACTACTCTACCCCCTCCGCACCTACTCCCCCCAAGGCCCTGACTAGAGGTCACTCTGTTTAGCACAAGGCAAAGCCCATTTTTGCCAAGATGTACCAAATCTCCTCATATTCTCTCTGCTTCTCTCCTCTCCCAGTAAATATACACAGCATGCCCCGCCTTACCTCATTGTGTCCTGTGCGTTCACCCTCTTTTTAAACCCTCTCTGTATCTCTTCTCATCCCTGTGTGTAATCCCCCTCTACCCATATGCATATGCATAGCAACTCTATGGCTGTGCATACATTAGTATCACACACCCGCCCTTTGCCGCCACCCCACCGTCTCTTCCACCGGCACCTCTACCTCTGCCAATACCCCTCCCCATAAGTAGCCTCCCAATGAACTTGTTTATGTTTGAACATTTTCACTGCCATTTGAACTCATCCCATTGATTTCCGTATGGTGAGAGGTTGTGAGGCAGTTCCTTAAAGAGACTAAATCGAGCATCTAAATATTTGACTAAGAGGTCAGCGAGACTGCGCAAAGAGTTAGAAATTCACAGACACAATGTCAGAGTGGGAAAAGAGGAAGTGGCGATGCTTCTGGAGCAGGAAGATGTAGATGGGTGAAGAGAACTGCAGCAGGATGAGAGCAAAAATGTCTTGCATTTTGCTTTTGCTCCACAAGAGGGTGATGCTGGACAATCCATCCCGGGTCTTCATAACCTACAGGAAAGAGTAAAAACTCAGAAGACCCAAGGTGTTATAAATATATAAAAGTTGTTTACTTAAACCTATACTGCAAAACTAATGGCTGAATTGTCCTTGCATTTTTTTTAATACTGCTATTGTATATATAAAATAATAACTTAAAAACAAAGCTGTCTGTGATGTTACTGAAAATTGGCTGAACTCTTCTACGGTACTACAAAGACCCATTATTTTTTGATGAATAATTAAAATATTTCAGATATATCTGTATGTGAATTGTTTGTTAATCGTCAACAAAAAGAAATGAACTACATTGAACTAAACGAATATCAGTTGGAAAACCGAGCAGCAGTAACCGGATAGGTTCCTGTCACTTATGCAAAGACAAGGTGTTCTTCGTCCCAATTACCCTCGTCTCTCAGTTGATCAGTACTCAATTTTATTTCTACATAATTTCAGAACTGTGTGATTGCTGCTCGATTTCCGTTCGGAAATGCCGAGTTAGGACACTTGGATGACAACATTTGCACTAAAGTCCCCTCCCATTATGCCAACCCTGACGATAGCCTCAGGGCCCCCAGGAGGGCTGATGTACCATCTCGTCTGAAACCTTTTTGTTTAAATGTATAATGCATAAAAACGGTCACTGTAAATTAACTACATGTGCATCATGGCAAAATGTATCCATTGTACTGTAAGTTTTTGCCTACTCCCAAAAATAAAAATGGAATAATTTGCGTCATATACCCCACAACGCTTGTCTTTACAATAACAAACGAGGGTTGTGTTATAATCCCCGTGTTATAAGGTGTTGTTTAAAAAAAACATAATTACAGATTTTTTATATTGCATTCATCCTCCAATAACAAGCTCTGTTTCAGCCCCCTCGCTCTTCCTTGCTGCCTTGTGTACTGCAGTTGTGTGCTGCTGTGTGGTGTCTGTTGTCATGGTGTTCAGAGCCCATGCCAGATGTCATAGTTAACTTTGAGACTCACGCTAGAGGCTATTTTGTTGTCAGTGATTTAGATGAAACACAGACATGGTAAAATTGTTTGACTTGCCCCTCAAAAGCTCCCCACCTCTTTTTTTTTGTTGTATTTTTTTGAGAGAGATACAAAATTTTACCTGGAGGCTAACACAGGCTTTTTCCTGTTAAATACAAGAGGCTCCGGGAAGCGCTGTTTGAAATCAGCATGAACATGCAGCTATCAGACAAAGAACTGAAACAGTTGAATGCGATAAGAATGCATCCGTGTTATGCTATGTCGTTATCAAGCAATACGACAGGTTAATGGCTTGTCACACAAGCTTAATTTTGAGAATTTCCTATACAATAAATAAGAATATTATTGAAAACCACATTTGTCTTTAAGAACTTTATTATTAAGTGAAGCACATTATGTAGGTTAGATACAATCAAATGTACTTTTGAAAACCAATTTTTCTGCTAATTATGCAGATTTTTTTTACTTACAGCTAATATAAACATAGCATTTGAAATTAGAATATCACACCAGACCAGTATAAAACAATTTTTAAAAACAAAAACGTGTGCTTAATGAAAAGTATGTTTAATACCTACTTAAAGGTTGTTATTCTAAAAAGGCACTTTTAATCTGACAAATGAGAATTTTCAAAAGATATGTTCTTATTTAGCAAATATGACTCTATACACAGAAACTTCAAATACTTGGTAATTTGTCAACAACAACTTCACATAGGAATGCTTTTACTGAAGAGGAAATAAGTTTATTTTAAGACAAATTAGATTTTTTTTAAGGAATATTTATTGTCATTTTACCATACAGACATGCTGTATTGTACCACAGAATATATTTTTCTTCTTTAATATATTGTTTTAGATTTTAGAGTTACAGTTATAACTCTCATAGTTGTATTTCTTAATTAAAATGTGAAAAAAAAGTAAGAAAACACATGCATACATTTCTACAAAAAACCCATTATGGTTTTGGTTGTTGAAAATTAAATTAATTATGTTAATTATCCCTTGAATATGTAGATTTTGTTGATACTTTACAGAGTGGTGGTACAGTGAGTGAATTTGACTGTAACATTTTGTGTTCAGGCAATAATTCATCAGCTAACTTTTATTGGTTTAATTTATGGGAGAGCAATTTTCACTACCAACACCGTGGTAAACATCGTTAATCAAAATACATTATTATAATGAAGCTGTTTTCAAATGTTTATTAAAGGAAATAAAAAGGGGGTTACCCTTGCTTTGTGCATCTTTCCGCTGTCACAATAATTAATAGCCAAACTGAAGGTTTCCTTTGCCAGCGCAGATGAGGAGACAGCGCCAGAATTACAAAGAATAGTTGCACTATAAATTAGTGCTGAGCAGTCTGCAATCTTACAGAGGTAGTGCTGTGCTAATGCGCCCCACTGTGGTACACAATGATAGAGACGGCAGCCAATTAAAACCATCGGTGTTAATAGCCAAACTAGTTGATTGATGCTCATTGGACACTGTCTGATAGTGGTGTGAAGGAGGGATTCGGATGGTGCGCATGTGCCTGAGAGAGCGTGATACAGAATGTGTTCAGGTTGAAATTATGATTTTCAGCTTTTTCAGTCGGCAAGGATGAGTCATCTCTTTATCCTCGGCATCCTTGGTGGCTGCACAAATGTTTCGTTATCTGTAAAATGTGCAAACAAATGCTTCGGATGAAACATAATATAAGACATAAATTTTGCTTTTGCGTTGTTCTTTCTGTTGATTACAGTATTTTTTTTTTTTCATTTGCGTACCAATAAATTAAGTTAGCTGACCCAACTAATGTGTCTGTTCTTGGACTTACATCACAAGCTTAACCAGAGTTCAACAAGCGTCCTTTTCTCTTCCCCAGCAACAGTGATGGGGGAATCACTCACCACTCGCTGTCTTGAGTGCTATTTGTTAATGAAGGCCAAAGTGTTAGATGATAAATATAGTGGAAGAGAAATGGCACATGTAAGTGATCTCATTTAGCAGCATTACGTTTGAATTTATAGGGGTACTTAGAGGGGACAGAAAGGCCATGACTCTGAACGAGAGGAAAGGGCTGACGAGTTCACATATAGCAATAGGACTGTGTGCGATGGTGGGTTAGAGACAGGTAAGTCTACTTTACAGATGTTCATATTAGTTTATATTTTGGGAGTGTACTACTTAAGCCAGAGAGACAAGGAAACCTGCTTATAGTACGGTGATTTAGGATAGTAATTACAGTCTTGTGTGTGAATGTCTTCATATGAGTAAAACCAACTTTTAGAATTTACCTATCAATTGAAACAATTTGAATATGTACTATTTAGTAGTCTTTGATGATTACTTCATGGTTTTAGAAATTTAACAGCTAGATTAATTAAATTAAATAAAAATTTTAATTGGATCTACTTAACAACTAAAAAAATGCTAAGTAGATCATTTTTAAGATAATTTTGCTCAAATGATTGGTTTGCAAACTGAAATCCATAGGATTTTTGATGTATATTGTGAGAAGATGGAACAAGAAAAATTCTCAATCTCAGTTTCAACTTGGACCAGAGAACAGCCAAAGGCATTTTAATGATTTCTATTTGAAAAGCTCAGCTGTATAGCAAGTTTTATGTTGGCATGAGCAGTGTCACTAAACCCATTAAGGTATAAAATGTTACTTAAATACATAAATGCTTCTTAATATTTTGATAAAATGTGGGATATTCACAGTTTAGATCTGTAAACAATAGCTAAGATTTGAAAGGCATTGGCAATGACTTCCTAAGCTTTAAAAAGCAAAAGCTGCTAGAAAGTTTGAATTACCCCAGTGCTAAATTAAACATTTTATAACCATTCTTAACATGTAATACAATATATATATATATATATATATATATATTGTATACATATATACAATATATGTATATATGTATACAATCAAAAAACAGATAATTGAAGTGGAGTCATATCCTAATGGAAATATTTTTTGAAACATGTTTCCAAAATAGTTACCAATTATTAATTATGCTTAAAAAACACTTTTGCAAATGTATATCATTCCTTTAAATTGCATAATTTTGATAAGCTAATATTTAAAAACCTCAAAAATTCATTTTTATAGCAACATGGCATACAGCACAATGCCTCTTTGTTCAAGCTTTGAACATTTTTAAGCACCCTGTTTGTTAGTTTTTGTACTGAATTGATTAAAACATTTCAGTACTCATTAGCTTCACAAAATACACTTAGGGCATAAAACCAGTAAATCGTTATAAAAAAACCACACCTTTATTAAGCATTCACGGATTTGTGTAAGAACACGTCTGGTGAACAGTCTCTACTCACTTCTCTGTATATAATCCCTGAATCGGAGGGGGGGGGGGAAGCTTTGTAGGACTAACTTGGCCGCTCTTGTGGCTCCTGCTTAATCTATGTTCATTTTTTTATAGGGACTCCCTTCATCCTGTGCTGTCAACTATTCACAAGAGTTCTATGGAATCGGTAAATTTACTGGCAGAGTGAGACGCACGCGGGATGCAAAACCTGCAATTCCTCCAGCTGGTGACACGATTTGGATTGCAGAAGACAAACGTTGTGTTTTCAATCCATTTCTTGGCCCTGATGTATTCAGTAAATACTGTGCCTTGTTGGTAAGAGGGATGTTGACAGAAAATCAAAAGCAATGTAGCAACAGCATCCCATAATGGAGACTTAGCTCTACTTTACACTCCTCTTACAAAGATCTACAATTTGAAAACAATCAATCTCTTCATAAGAGCTTGTTATTTTGCGCCTATAATAAGAGCAGTGGCTTTTCATCATTCCTGCGTGGTGCTGGATTTTGTTTACACTTGAAATATAGGCATTCATGGCACGAGTGTGAATTGAAAAAGAGGATATGGCAAGGTTTTATTTTTGAGAACCCAACTGGTATTACTTTTTATCTTTTTTTTTTTTTTTTTTTTACCTCTGTTGATTTAGCCTTGCTTTTTTTTTTTTTTTTGTCTCACTGAAGATGTCAGTTTCAGATGTAATACTTATTTCTCATACCCCAGACCATCTTGCCTGATTCTGTATCAGTGGTCCTTAAAAAATTTGAAAGGTCTCTAAACTATTAGATAACAGCAGATTGTTTTCTGGTTGGAGAGAACACCGTTTAGGCATCCATTTAAGTATACCATTTGTCCTTTTTTTTTGTGCAAGCCTCCTTCCACGTTGGAGATTCTATTAGGCCCTGTCACAAATGACCGTTTAACCGTCTTTCCGCACCCTGACGCCTCGCTTGTTATTACCGCCATTGTCTCTCACTCAGTTGTTTGTGTGTGTGAGGCTGGGACCCTTTTTATGTGTGGAGAGCTTTTCTGAGGCTTTCCTACGGGCATACTGGTCTGTCTTTACCACTCACTCAGAATGCCTCTTTTCCACAAGTTTGACATGCCTTTTCCTTGCTATGGTAAGCCCTCTTCTTTAAATATATATTTCTGCTTTTGGCCTGGATGTTTTTTTATCTCCATGGTTTAGATCCTGTTGCCCCCAGGGCCAGATTTAAACGTGTGTGGGTCTGTGAGGATTTTTTTTTTTCCCCGCAGAAAAAAAAGCCATTTTGGATTGGAGCCTCTACGCCATACAAGTGCGACCGAATTGTGTCATTTCAGGTTTTTGAGCCTTTGCTGGAACCAAAGGAAAGTCCAAAAGAGAGGCAAAAAACACAAGACAAAAGCTGATGAAAATGGACCAGATTGGATTATGTCAGACTTGGCATGTGCCTCGTTATGAGGGAAGACTTCGTTCTGTCTTATCGCACTCTGCCTTACAGCTAAATGAATTTAAAAAAAAGAAAGAGAAAAAAAAGGGGGTGGGGGGGCAGAAAGCAGCTCGGCTCATTGGGAAACAACAGCCAGATCAAAATTGTAAATACTGACATAAAGTGATGTAGGTTCCACATGATTTTTAGTGACAAAACAGGAAGTGAGAGGAGGAGAAAGAGAATTACATTTCAAGTGAAGATAAATGGTTGATTTATACAAATACTGTAAATTTAAAAGGTTCTAAATAAGAGTTCTGTAGCCATTCTTTCCAAGTTTTGTTTAAATTAACTCAGAAACTCTCTTGGCAAATGTAGCATCATGTTCAGTGAGATCTTGAAAATAAATATTGAAGATCACTGCTGCAAGTTCCTCAGGAGTTAGCTTTTAGTTTAAAGCAAAGTTCAAGGAAAATTAATTACATTTTTTGACAGCTTGGCTATGTGTAAGTGATTTTACAAATGTCTTTAAAACATACTAAACAATTAGAAGATTATTTTTGTTTTTTAATTTCTATCAGTCTTATTTCAGCTTAGCCTTCATGTTTTATTCAGCTTTCCATCCTTGCCACGCTGCAGTAACATTCAACAGGTCATTAAGACTTATTAAGCTCTGAATGTTATCTAATTACATTACATATAGACACTACACAGCATAACATTGAACAGACACAGTCTCGCAGTAAAAATCAAATGAGGATAAAAGATGTTGAACTAAATAGTGGCATATGCTTTGGATTCTTACCATCAATGATGCCCAACTGTGATGCTGTAACATCCTAATTTTGTGCTTAATTTGCATGGTGACTATTGTGGAATCGGTTATAAAGTAATGCCACCTCTTACTAAATCAATTTTTTTTTGTTAGCATAGTAATATGATTTCCCTAACATGTTCCTTTGGCAAGTTATGGGTTTGTTTAGCAACTTGCCAGGCAAATAGAGGATGTAAAAAAAAAAAAAAGTATATCACCTAGGATGGATCCAGATGGCCAAAAATCCTCATCTGATTCCTTTCAAATTTGAGAAGTAGAGGTGTGTATTCTTGAGTTCCCAAGGATGATGGTCGTCCTCACTCAGTTGTGTCCAGCCACCTTAACTTACTAAAAAGCGATTTGAGGATCTCGGTAAAGAAAGACTGCAGATCTTGGCGAGCCTTGCCGAGATAGGGGACATCCGGCCGAGTCTTGGCATCTGTTGCTCTGCCGGGGTTAGCCCTACAAAGCGAGTCGTGGACCCACCACCTGTGGAGAGGGTCTTTACGGTCGGGTTCCATATGAGCCGCTGGCAGGGGGGCTCGGGCATTCCCAGCATCATAATCTGGTCTACACAAATTAACAGAGCTTGTATTTCGCTGAAACAGAACAGACCCAGAGTTGAAGCTTGTTAAACGACGTAACAATCAACCAACTGTGTTCACACATACTAGTTTTTGCACAGTATATGTTCCTCAGCGTTCATTTAAGAGTGAACAAGTTCTTACCTCTGTGCCTGGTCTTGTCTCTTCGCTCTACACTGTGACATGTCTTGAAGTCCTTGTTTAGCACCTTTCCTTGTGTGCCCAAGGTGTGAACTGATAGCTAGTGTCAGCTCACATCACCAATGCAATGAACAGACAGAAATGGTTGAGCTTGTGCATAAATGCTCAGGCCTCCGGGATTATCTAGAAAGGTACAAACATTAGAGAGGAGAAAAACAAAGTAGAAGAAATGAGAGTGCTTCGACTTTAACGGGCAGTTGTCAATTTCCTCCAGTTTAGCTGAAGGAGAAACAATTTTCCCAGAGTTAAACTGTCGAATCAATGAAGCTTTCCAGCCAATAATTAGTCCACAGTGACATTACCTGTTGATAGGTTCACTGCTGCACAAGAAAAAAAAAACAAAAAAAACTAACTCAAATAGTCTTTTCACAACGTTCAACCTTATCACCACCTGCCAGTTAATTATGCACTGAAAGTGAGGGGCAAGAGTTCAGCAGTGAAACACTTTGATTAAGCCCTTTGAACCCAAGTGGGAAAGAAATCAGTTCTCTTAATCCTCACTCCTATTTAATCATCCTAGCCGTAGGAAACAGACCTCTGCGTCCATCATCTGTGGGTCAGCCAAGTGCAGCGCTGTTACAACGCCATCGCTGCCATGATCTGAACCTCAGGACCTGAAACCAAAATAAAAACATAAACATTGCCAGGGATATGGGAAGAGGAAAAAGGAAAAAAAAAGAAGAAGGTGTAAATGAGTTATCTGCAAAATGTTGATCCAGTGGGGGTTATAAAGAACATTTCCATCTGGTTTTAATAGCCACAGGGGATATGAACTACATGATAGGAGATCTTTTTGATCATAGAAGTAAGGCTCCTCTCATTAGCACAAGTCACGTTCTCAACTTCATGTAGTTCACACTTTTCATCATTTTACCATAAGGGTCAAGTACTGAAAGAGCAGGCTGAAAAGTTAAACAACCTGCAACAAGTGGAAGTATATCTGAGGGGCAGATACTGATCTTAACAGATAACGGTCACTTAAAAAAAAAAAAAAAAGCATGCTAATATCTGGAAGATAATCGCCTCACAAAATTATTTCACACAGTTTGAACTGTTTCACATTTTGCCAAAAACTTTAATATGAAATGTTTAGATTTTTAAGAACAAAAAAGAATGAGAAGAGTTGTGGATTTGTCTTCAGCACCCTTAACTCTGATATCCTAAATAAAATCCAGGGCAACAAACTTCCTTCAAAAATCACTTAATTTGTGGATTGAATCAGTGAATTGGTGTGCAATTTAATTTCAGTATAAGTACTGATGTTTTCCCACACATCTCAGAGGTTTGTTAGAGAACATCAGCGAGTCATGAAGAAGCAAAGCACATTGTGTAATGTGAATCTAACACATTACACAAGGTGTAATGTGTGTCTTCAAGGTGTGTGTTCGCCTTGAACACACACACAATCTCACTGGGAAGTGTGGTGTTGGCAGCATTGTGCTGTGGGGTTTTAGAGAGGCTGATCAAAATGAATGGAAAGATTGATGGAGCTAAACACAGGACAATCCTGATAGAAAACCTATTAGAGGTTCACCTTATTGGAACACAACAACACTTGACATACAACCACAACTATAATGGAGTGGCTGAGATTAAAGCAAACCCAGGTGTTAGAATGGCCCACTTAAAGCCCATGTCTAGATCCAATTGAGAATCTGTCGCAAGACTTCAAAACATCTTCATCCAATGTGACTGCATACTATCCTGCAAACAGTATAATCCGAAAAGAAGAATACATACATCTATACATTGCACTTGTCTATAAGCCGAAGGTGTCCACATTGTGTGTATCTTAAGTTTTTCCTTTGAGTTTACAGAAAATGTCTTATATGTATTTGACTTGAATTTCTTTTCCCTATGTGATTTACAAAATGTTTGGGAAAGAATTATAAATGGTCTTTTTGGTAAAAATGTTTTGTACATACAACTGTGTGCATCTGGGAGGCTGGGCTCACGCACATCCTAAACAAAAATATTATTGATTAGTTTACTTTTGTCTATTTTCCCGCTGGCGCTTTTTCCATAAGCTAAGTGTCACTGTGTGATGAAGCTAACTAAATATGAGGAACTTTAGTTAAATCGTGTCAAGAAATTCCAAAAAGAGTAATAAAAATTAAGCAAATGCTACTTCTATGGCTATCACAGCAGCAGGACCTGACCCTGGGAATCAGTGGTAGGACAGTTTACTTCAAAAGTATAGACTCTTAAATCGAGTTGGTAAAAATCTGCATATTGGCTGCATTAAAGTTTTCCAAGAGTGTGGAAAAAAGTAGATGCTTATAGTCTGGAAATTATGATAGTTTCTAGATGTTCAGAAGTGGTAGAGACGCTCCTCCTCAAAAGACTTTGTGCTGTACTTCCGCACAAAGTCTTCCGCTAACCTGATTTGACAAAGTATTAAAAGGGATTGAACACAAATAGATACCACACTTTTCAGACTTTAATTTGCACCTTTCTTTTCACAATTATGCTTCACTCTACATTCATCTATCATTATAACATCCCAATAAAATGCAGTGAAGTTTGTACTGCAAAATGACAAACTGTGAAAAAGTTCACGGGGCACGAATAATTTTGGAAGGCACTGTAGCCTGTTGTCAAAGATCCATTTTATTATTTCTAAAATGATAAACACTTCAGATCAAGGCCAAACACACTGAACTTTCTATCCTATGTGAATTTATTGCAACGCTTTATCAACTCTGATTAGCTGACGCTTGCGCAATCAAAGTGGAAGCTGCATAATTTAGAAGCCGCATTAAACGAAGTTGGCCTGGCAATATCTAAATGTTTAAAAGTCAAGTGAAAGAAGGAGATGGTTAGGCCTGAAGTTATGTCCTCCAAGGGAACTTTGCAAAGATCCACTCGCAGATTTATAGCCACTTACCTCAGAGCTGGAGTCGACTTTCGTAAACATGCCTTCAGACAAGGTTCCCCCCACATCTCCCGCCCCTGCTTGTAAATAAATACAGATATGTCTCTTTAACAGACAGCAGCAATTTGAAATATTACTAGCAGCATAATTTTACCGCATGCATTATTATTTTATGGCATTGTGCTTTATTGTGTTGAAGCTCAAAGTTTCATGGCCGACCCCCAAAGATATTATTCAGTGCCAGCCTCTGATTATGAGTCTGTTGTTGGGCAAGCAATATGTCTTTCTTTACACTCCTTATCCACTCTTGGCTAATGTTCTAGTGGAAATTAATGGAATCAACAAGCTAGTTTGGACTTTTTAACTTATACTACAATGTCTAAATCTGAATGATTTTTGTCTAAGGTTAGGAATCCTTTCCTTCACATATAACTTGTGAAGTGACAGACATTCAAATAAGGCCTTGGATTTTCTGCCCTTTTTAACAGTAAACCTGTACGTTATCTGCCTAATTATGGTGGGTATAAACTCTAACCATCTGCATGCATGTATTTACATCTCTGCTTGTGTTTATGCATGCACAATGATTTAAGTGGGCTTAGTGTCAAAACAAGTCTAATGAGCTGATGCAATAATTATCAGCCATTTTGCTCTTACTGAAACTAATTGAGGCTTTATATTTGAGTTAATACCGCTGCCTGCGTGTATGATTTTATAGTTACCAAAATGCTTGGCAAAAAAAATAAAATAAATTAAAAGTCCCAATAATTTAGATTTTTACTTTGTGGGTGCCAGCATTTTATTGCATTCCTATTAACTATATTTATGGTCTTTGACTGCCTTTTACAGTCGAAGGTCAAAGATGAATTGTTTGTTTTTATGTTTTTTCACTAACCCAGCTAGCTTGTAAAAAAGCATTGGCTGTTTTGTCTTTTATTTACTGTAGAGTGTCTTACAAAGTATTGATACACAATTGCATATAAAACAAAAGCAGCAGTATATTTCATTGTGATTCAATGTGCTAGACAAACACAAAGTCGTTTATAATTATGAATTAGAAGGTCTATCAAAGGAAATTTCAAAAGGATACATTAAAGTTTGTGGCTGTAATGTTAAAAACATGAAAAAGTTTAATGAGCACGAATACTTTCGCAAGATACTGTGAATATAAAAAAAAACTAAAAATACTTTTCTTTCTATTTTGTCATGTCAGCAAGACAAATTTCATGATTTAATAACTTCAAGTATTACAAAGGCTCATCCTACAGCTTAGTAATGATATGTTAGGGGTCCTATTCCTTTAAGTTATATGTCTTTTCCTGCTCCTTTTATACTTTGCTTCATGAATTTGAAGCACTTTACGGAATTCTCCCTTTTATCCAACGTGAACGTGAGCCGATCCCCCAGACCCTTTTGCTCTTGTAAGGCATCTCTAAGGCTATCAGGGTCTCCTGGGTCCCTCTGTTTCACACACCAAATTGATGCCTCCAACTGGAAATGACACTTTCAGCAGGATTTGCTATTCTAAACCACCTCAAACCCATGTGATCTCACCCATTCACTCTCGGCGGGATTGCCATGAAATGTGCCGTATAGCTTCAAAAAGCCAATGAACATTGAATGCTTGAATGGAAAGCTGATATCAGAAAAAAGAGAGAGAGAAGATATTCTAAAATTGTGGCAATGTAGCGCGGCATTTTTCAGCCCTCTGAACAAGGAGCAACAAGCCTGCAAATAAGGGGGTTGTACCACCGGGAATGAAATAAAGGGTAACACGCAGTTAGACTATAAGAAATCCGTAATGGCCTCAATTTTTATAGGCAATGTAAGATTATTAACTGCTGAGATTTGATTGCTAGTTAGACTACTTCTGAAGGGTGCCCAAGTTTTTTTCAAGGGTAGTAGAGTAAAAGGGGTTCAACACAAATACAAACCACGTTTTGTACTTTTTTTTGTTAAAGTAGTTATTTTGCATTCCTCTTTAAAATTGTTCAATACATCACTCACTGTTCGATTATATTGGCCCTTGTCTCCCTGTTAATTCAGACTACATCATTTACAACAATACATGACATTTAGAGCTTGACATCTTTTTCCCCTTCTCTGTTACCCCATGCAAACGAGGTGCACAGTGACCATGTTGCTCAGCTTAGGGACTAGTTATGATATAATTTGACACTAAAGTAGGAGGAAAAGGGAAAAGGTGCGACCACGGATCCCTCCCTTGACTTATTTTCATCCTTGTGTCTCTTTGGGGCCGCACATTTCTCCTGTGAGGCTTTACACACTGGCATAATGGATAAGGGCAAGGGTGTGAAAGGAGCACCTTAAGGCTCCTCATTCAGCTCTCGCAATCTCTGCTGCACACACTCTTGAGCTGTGAAGGCCCTCTTTCTTTGCCCGGCTAGCATGGGAGCCCTGTAATAGGCTCTAATTGATAGGGAGGTGTTGAGGTCTTTCTGTATGGGTTGACGGGATGAGGGTAAGTGAGAGAAAGGGGGTGAGAGCGAGAGAGGATTACATGTAGGCATGTGGGTGGGGCGGGGGAGAGGAGGAGGAGGAGGTGCGGCCGCGGGAGCGGCCCGGGCCCCCGTTCGTAATGAGTCATTAATTTCCTCGCGGTTTTGTGGCGGTTGGCTCATTAGTGGTCTGCAGAGGAGCTGAAACAAAGCTCGGGTAGGTAGGAGGTGAGCTTAAATAGTTGGGCCCCAACACTCCCTGACAAAAGGAGAACGGGAACGTTGAATGGCACTTGGAACAGATGCAGTAAAAAGTGGCAGATGCAAATTGCGGGAGAGCAAGTCTCTCTTCAAGCACTTTTCTCTTCTTATTTTGCCAGAACTGCAGCCTGAGAGTCTAATTAGTCAGTGAGGTGTTTCACTTCTGATGGGGCCTTGCCTCGTTATTGTTGTGCAGAGGATTCCCAAAAATAGGAGGAAACATGTGTTTCGGTCCCATGTGGAAGCTGATCACGGTATAGATTAATACTTCAATCGATTCCATTAATCTCTCTCCTTTTTTTACCCTATAGAAAGGGAAATGTGCTCACTGTGTTCAAGCTTTAAATTGGTGTCACATAGTGTTTAAGATGCAACAAGAGTGGGAAGATGATGCCCGCAGGTTATTAATTATGTTTTTAATTATGTGTTTATGCTCTCTTCCCTGTAGGCATAATAATTATGAACAAATTGGCTGTGGTTCTAATAAAAATGTGGCAGTCTCTTGTTTTGTGAAGCGATTGAATCACAAGGCAAAGGTCATGTGTGGATCAAACCACAGTCAAGTACTGACAGGTACTGGGCAGCAATGTGAAGTAATTCCTGCGATGAAACAATTATCCCTCTTTTCTTTAATATTGTATTTTATAAAAGAAGAAGTATGGTGGAATACTCAATCCACCTGCATTTTATTAATTTTATATGTACAGTATCATGAAAAGGTTAATTGATTTTAGTTATTTTATTTAAAAATGAAATTTTATGGGTATATTTTGGATTATCTGCTAACAGTGGTGTATTTCATGTGCTTATTTCTTATAACATTGATTATGGCTTAGAGCTAACAAAACCAGAATTCAGTTTCTGATTTATTTAGAATTTAAGAAATTATTTTTAATACAGAAGGGCAGTCTATTGAAAAATATGTCATTGTAATGTACTTTATTGTCACTCGCCATTTGGTCAGCGCTCTTAAGAAAGGGCAGGTTACTTCAACATTGGCTTTCAGCTTGTCTAGACTGTTGGATCTGGAGTTTGTCATCTCAAAAAGGAGCTTAAAAGAATTGGATTTTATCCCACCCCACTTCTCATTGAGACTTACAATGCAGAATTTGCTACCATCTGAAAAGAGGACTTTGAACCACTGAGAGAAACTATATGCCTGTTGTCCCTAGCCAAAGAAAGAAACTGACAAAAGGACTTTTCATTAACTTTAAGTATGCTTGGACACAGCTAACCTTTTTAGCCTAAACTTTTTGTGAATGTCCCCACTTTCTATGGCAGGTGTCAGTGACTTTCTTGTTAACATGGTAATACATTAATAAGTCGTACATAATAAAAAAATGTTGTGAATGTTGAGTTTTCATTATCTGTAAGCCATCAACACAGAAATTAAAATATATCACTCTGTGTATTAAATCTGTACGAATATTTACTTGTAATTCTTTACTGAAATTCCAAAAATAGATTTTTTTGGATTATGTTCAAATTCACTGAAATGTGAATTTAGTGACATCAGTTGCTGAATAACTTCAAGAACTGGAGATGACGTCAGTGACCATGAATTGTCACGGTGTGCTTCAAAGTTCACCTCATACTGCTCAGTTTTATGTTCATATCAGAGCCCTCGAGCACCCGATCAGCACATCACCTGAGAGAGATTCAAGAAAGGAGAGACAGAGAGAGAGGGAAAAGAGAGAGCATGAGAATGGCCCTGCCTCCTGATCCATAACAGTCATTGCCTGTTACATACATTTCAGAATTCATTCAGGCTATGAAGATAATCGAGGTAGTCGACAGTTTCCCCTGCAGCCCAATGGATTTATGATAGCACTGTCAAGAAAATGAGGCAAAATGACACAGTAGCTGACTTTAGCTGCAAATAATGTGATAGGCCGTACAGTGGTGCAGCAGCAGCTGCTGTCATCGCAGGTAATAGCCTATAAAGAAGCCTGATAGCAATACCTGTCATTTCTTAATGGCTGACTTCACTGAAGAGCTTTTGTGGCCTTTAACATGAAGATAATAGAAGATACAACAAATTTTACAGCTTTTGCATTGCATTCATAATTTATCTCCAGAGGCCCTCGCGCAAGCAGCAGCAGCACAACAAGGACAACATGCTCCTGTAGATGTGCTGCAAGAGGGATGAGCGTGAAGAGAGGCTGCAGGGCATCAAGTCTTTTTAGTGCTTTGTAATTAAAGGAGAGAACTTTACATGGTTTAAAAACTGTCACATCAAATAGAAACACTGTTATGCCTTTAAATTTAAATATTCAGATGTAAATTAAAATTGGAACTGTGAATGTTAATTTTCTGCTTTTGTAAGATGAGAGTTTAAAATTGTCTAACTTACAATATGGCAATAACTCGTGGTGAACCACCAGTGAGCTTCCACTCGGTGTGATCTTAGTACAGAACATGTAGTGCGTTTGTTTAGAGTAACTGTCTGATATAAAAGTAATGCAGTATAAAAAATAAATAAAAATGAAAATATGTTGTAGTAGTTGAAGGTGATGTCAGATTTTATAGTGCCTTACTTTTCAGGCAGTTGCTCTGACTGGAAACACGTTACATATTCTGTTTTCAGTATGTGCTTCCCACTGGAAGACAATTGGTCGTGCACTGCCTTCTAGTTCTCTTCCCAGTCTAAACAATTTTTGAATTTTATGCAAAACAGCTGCCTAATGCAAACATGATGATGATTTTAGAGTTTCAAGGGAAACTGAGGTCTAAAAATCAGCCACTGTTCTCTTTTGCTCTGCTGTCAGGGAGGTTTGACTGAAAGACCAGTGCACCAAATCAAGTCTGCACATTTGTAGTTAATAAAAGTCACCCCAGGCTTACCACGTCATTTTCGTCCTATATATTTAACAACATTCCAGACATAAAAAATCGGTTGGCCAAAATCAAAATCGGTAGGCCAGGCTTTTTAAAGATTGTTAATCGGTCATCAGCCAGAACACTTCAACCAAGGTGTGCTACATAAATTCAGTCTACGTTTTGTTAACTCCTCCTCACCTTTCTAGAAGAACTTCACTTTAAAAAAAATCCTGAACAATATCTTCACTAGCTGGGACTTTCCACGTTAATGTAATGTGTTGTTTTTAAAACAATAATGACAGTTTTTTTGTTAATTGACACCAAATTAACACCCTACATGGCCCCATCACACAGTACGTTTAAATCCTTGGTGTGTATTTTGGCCTTCAGACAGATGTGTGAGCGTGTCCTTTTATCTGCAGTTTCCATCCATCCACATCATTCATTAAGAGCTCTCCCAAGGCTAGAGCGGCTACATAAACACGAAGGTTGAGGCCAGGGCTGCTCTTTCACCTCACCGCAGAGAACTTCAAAGTCACTCCTCCTTCACGCGGCAGATGAATGCTCCCCGTCTGCAGGGTTGATATATTGTCCCGGGTTGCTGTCTTCTTACTGTTCTGTGCCTGTGACTTGAGGCCCCATCACGGAGCCGGAACCGGACCATTTGTTAGTTTTAGCTGTGTCTCATAGGCCTGGTTTTAATTCTAAAAGGAGAACATTAATCCTTTTAATACAACACTTTGTGGGATCGTTTTCTTGCAACGTTAATGCTGTCTATTATTAACCCTATTAAAGGAGTAATTCAAATTAAGTAGAGTGGTAAAAGTCCATCATTAGTTGCTCTGTCCTGTTTAAATTAATTCTCAATTTATGATCTAAATGATTAAACTGTAGGAGTTGCAGTGCTAAATGAGATTCTTAATGCTCCGGCCATACATTTATTCAAATTAGTGCAAATATTTATTAGCAGACATGTCTAAGTTTACAGAGAGACTTTGCTCTCTCCTGTGTGCTGTGGTTCCTCTAAATCCCGTAATGTCCTCAGTTTGATCCCCGGTTTCATTTCGTCATGAGGGAACAGAAATATCCATCTCCAATCAGGCTTTAATGAACAGCCCGACGAGTGCTGGGCAGAACTGAATTACAAGATAGATTTGAAGAGCGTGGGAGTTTGTGTGCACCAAATTGGCAGATATGCATGAGTGCAAGGTAGGGAACGAGTGAAACAGGACACACAGGAGTGGATCCCCTCCCGAGTTCAAAAAGAAAAATTGGCTAATTCTGTCATTTAAGCCTGATGGAATTACCTTATCTATTCCTATGAGTGTTCATTTATTAGGGTCAAACTGTGGAAGGATACACAGCGGATAGAGGGGGGGGGGGGGGGAGGGGGTGGGGGGGGGAAGGGGGAAGTGGTGAAGGGTCAGATTTCCAAATTGGAAAGCAAGGGGGATAAAGA
>CAEFZY010053136.1:0-27174 GCA_903066815.1 Brachyrhaphis roseni | reverse complement strand
ATGTGTGTATATATATATATATTCATATATATGTGTGTATATATATATATATAGATCTATGATTTTGAAGAGCATTATTGTGAAAGTCATAATTGGGTCTCATTGGATCATCAATTTAGCCCCATTAGGAATTCACACCCATTCCTGTAATAATTTAACATATCAAGACTGAGTCTTTTGAAATTCTCAAGAAAAAAAAAATCCTTATCAATGGCCTTTCTTTTTTTTCCCTTTTTGCATAAAAATTATGTACATTGGAAGATGTGGATAGAGGTTAACAAATTTATAGAGGTGACTGTTGCTTCCCCTGGATCCCCTTGATGGCTGCCCTGAATCTACCAAGGCAAATATCATCCACCGTCTAACTGCCTCATGTCCATCTTGTTATCTTGTATTCAGTTAACCTTGCGGTGCCTGCAGCTGTCAGGCGCATCAGACAATCTGGATGGCCGCTTCCTGTGCACCGCTCTCTGTTTGTTTCACAACCTCAGGAAGCTCTTGCACACTTTTGGTATCACTCCATGGCAGCTGGGAGAGAGAAGCAGCAGAAGAAAGCTGAGTTCTGGCGAGGCTGGGCCTCCACGCTTTTGTGCTGGGAGCACAGAGAGGAGAAGGAGGGAAGAGGACGGGATGGGGGTAGGAGAGAGGGGAGTCGGCTGACAGTCTTGAACACAACAGCAGTGGAGAGAGAGAGATGGGGAGAGACAGAGAGAGAGCGAGACAGAGAGAGCTCCCATCTGGCTTTGTCCTCTCCCAGCATTCCATACGGCAAGTGTCCCAGACTGGAGCATGACCCCTGAACCCACAACGTCCTCCTCCCTTCCTCCCTGCACACATACACACCCAGAGCAATAGAAATTTTCTCAAGTCTGTGTGTTCCTTAACAGCCTTCCCTAGATTTTAAAGCTACTAGTCAGACTATTTGGTAAAATTCCTCAAAATCACATCAGATGTGATGTTTTTCTTTGAGCATTTTTCCCCCCATTCTTCCTTCTTATTTGCATGCTTTAATCAAATTCCTCCTTCAAAGGGGTTTACTTTTATTTTGTACGACTGCAGCAAAGCATGTTTAGCGGCTCTGTGTGAGCAAACCATGGAACTATTCATTCAGTTTGCAAGTGAATCATACAGGAAACCAATCAAATGGAAAACTTCAGAAAACAGATTTGTATCAGTTAAAGTTCTGAAACTGGTCATTGGATGCCAGTTTATATCCGGCACAGAGAATACCAATTACAACTATCTGAAGCCTTAATTCGGATGCATTTACATTTAACTTGTTTATGTGCTCATTAATGGACACTGCCTCTTTTTTTAATAGATCAATTTTAAATTGAATGCTCACATACCTCATCATCTATGTCATAATCTGCCAAAAGTCTGGACCATTCTTTTTAAATGTGCACCAAACTTGAGGGCATGTGTGAGGTACATATGCGAGCACACAACCTAACAGGTGTGGCTTTTGAAAAGCAAAAAGCTCATGTTTCTCAGTGAGCAGGACTTTCCATCGTTTAGCAGTAGAAGGCACATCTGGGTTAGATAGAGCCTGTGTTCTTCTCCCACTGTTACAGCTGGAGCTGCGCTGCCAGAGTGGAATTCCTGCGGATTGGAGACATGACATTATTTATTTGTTTTGTACAATCCTTCCCCCTTCTTCCCACCACCTCTCCTTTTTGGAATTGCTGTGTGCACGGGGCGAAGCAGAGGAACAGAATGTTTCTGTGGCACAGTCACACAGCGAGCCCTCAGTGAGAACAACAGGCTCAAAGAGGAGGAAGAGGGGGAAAAAAAAAAAAAGCAGATGTGCTTTTCCTGCTTTGCTCCAGCAGGTGGAGCACTTCTGACTGACAGCTTGGGCTTTAAATAATGAGCCAGAATTTGCCCAGCTGGGCAGGAACAGGAGTCGGGGCCACCTTCATTTCCGCAGCTCTGATCAGTTACCTGAGAGGCGTTGTACCCTGAAGCCCTGTGGGAGGAGGGGGCTGACCTGCCCAGACACAACTCCCGCACACGCAGGAAGGACTCCCGGGCTCATCATTATCACATTTTATGAGCACTCAGTGAGTCGTTCAGACGCTGCAAGGTTGTCGGTGTGCCATGTAAATGCTCTCAGCGGGCCAAGATTAGCACAACTTGTCACTCCCACCCATGTTGTTATCGGCTGCAAAGGGGGCTGGACAGACGGTGCAAGGGGCAAAGTCAACTGTGACTTGTCCCATTGGGCTGCAGGGTAGAGTGTGGAGGGGGAGCGATTCAACAGGCTTCTAGTTCTGGAGTTCCTGAGTTCCTGTGACAAGTAGAAATATTGGAAAGGTCTGGAATTTGATTCAGGATTTTCTGTCTGCATAAATATGGAAAAAGACATAAGAGAGTGGAAAACATTTGTATTTCCAGATTTTATTCAGTGTCTCTATCCACCCATCTCGATTGAAATATCTACTGTAAATGCAAAGTTCAGTATACTTTGGACCGAGGTTCCAGGTAATTCAAGTCTGGAAAAGTATGGAATTTAAACATGGAAAAATGTGTTTTAACCCTAAGTTTTTCTTACCCACAAATGCCAAGATTAAACTGGTTGTTTTTGAAGTAGCTTTTCTGAAATTAAATGCCACTTTCAACTTTGTATGGAATCTGCTTGAATGAAAAGCATAGATATACGTTGTGCTCATCATTGGAGCCTTTTTGCATCCAGATGTCATCCACTGAAATAACTTACAAATCCTTTAGGGGGGCAGTAACTTACGTTTCCAGATAAGGTAAAGGGATTCTAAAGTCAAACGAACAGCACACAGCTGTGCGTGTATCGAGATAATCTCATCTCACTGACATAGTTCTGTGTCTGACTTGAGCTGTGTAGCACTTCTGGTGACAAATCTCCTCGCCAGAGATTTATCTCCCCAACTCTGCGACAACTTGGCTGGGGGAGCACCTCGGCGGATGCGTCCTTTATCTGTCTGCCCGCGTGTGGCTTGATGGAATGACAGCAATGCATAATTTAGTGCTCGCTGAAAACATGCTGCGCTCCCTCTCTCTGGCTCAGCTGTCCGATCCCATCCATTCTCCACTTTTTTTTTTTGTATCTTGTTCTTTTCCTTCCTCGCCCTCCACCCTCTTGCAAAATACTCATTACAAGACAGAATTTATTTATTTCTTTTACCCCTGGTCTGCTCCATCCGTGCTCCCTTGGCCTCGCTCTGTTGCTGCAGCGGCTGAGAAGCTCCAGATTGACTACAAGCCGTCCCTTGCTGGGATTAACCTCTCCCCATTGTTTCTGCCCGTTGAACAGGATTAACAAATCAATGTGTCAGGTAGACTGCAGTCAAGAGACAATGACCCAGTTCTGACACCACTGCCCCCCTTTTCCTCATCCACCTACCTCTTTCCCTCTCCTCCCCCCCTTCTGTCTCACTGCAGCTTTTAATTAAAAAGACTTTGCTTAGCTGGCGCTATGTGCTCCCTGGAGGATGCCTCACAGCTTTGTTTTCCTTTTTTTGTTTTTTTTTTCCTTTTCTTTTTTTCTTTTTGCAGAAAATTGGGGGGTGGAACTGATGGTAAAATGTGAGGTGAGCTGATACCGCGCAACATTAGGAACACACTTGTTGTCTGATAAAGTGAACACATAAGCAACAGATGCTGCATCCAGGTGTTTGGAAATTGTTTCAAGGCAAATCCACTCCCTCCCCCCAGGCCCCTACGTTTTGGATGCGAGGCATTTGGAGATTATTTTGTGCTCCAACACATTCGCAGAGGGGGAAATTAGTGGCTTGTGTTCTCACTAGCTACTGTTTGGTGGAAGCCTTTTTTTGTAATTGTTGCAAGCCGGTATGACCTATTGCAAGGTGACTCATTCATCGTGTGTGTACTTTGGACAACCACAGCAAAGACAATAATAGCATCCCCCCTCACTCCTATGCCTTTTGCCCTTGACTCTAGCATCTTTATCTTTGTCACCACTGACCACTGATTTTGCATATTCTTCTCTGCAGCATGTTGAAAAAAGACTCTTTTTCTCCTCTACCTGCTTAGTTGTTTTTCTGTCCATTCTGTTCTTGGAGCGTTGACTCTCTTACAGTGTTCATACAAGATAGGACAGGCACGTGGCATGGAAGTTCCTGTAAACCGACTGTCTCGCCTTTTTTGGCACCTTCAAAGAACTACAACGACTTACAGTAGTTTGTTGACCTGACGGGTCTGCCGTTTGTGTCGCTGAGCCTACAATAATTGGCCTAGCAAGACGTAAATTGAGCTCACTTGCAAATGCAAAGGATCCCTTCTCTATAATTATCACGACCTTACCTTTTAATTGAGTTTTTGTTGCTAAATTATAGGTATTACAGTGAAAACATTTGAGCAAACAGAGCTGAAAATATCCCAAACATTGAGGCACATCCAGAAGTCTAGCTTAAGTTGGAGCAGCTGGCAGAGGATCTGCAGTGATTGCACAGGCAGAAAATAAGACACAATTGATAATCTTAAGGAAATATTGTTTCTGATCATTTCGCAGATTAGTGTGACAATAGTCAAACCAACATGAAATGACCGTAGTCCCTTCAAGTATGGTATAATATTAACAGGTGTTCAGCTTTGCAACAGCTTGTTGCAGAAAGCTGTTTTAACAGTCTTGTACTGTTGAGGTTTTGCTACTGTTTGCCTTCTGACCAAAAAAAAAAAAAAAAAAGGTGATAGACAGGGTGTGAGGTGCTGTATCAGTTTGAGTCAGATACAGAAGTAGGGACCCTTCAATTAGTCTTTCACTCCCTTCACTGTCCTCCACATGGCACTCTTGTAGCTGAGACCCAGTGCTTTAACACACTCTCAATCAGAGTGCTATAATTAGTTTTTTGGGTGATGGTAGAGAAAACAGTTTGATGAAATTATCTCCTTCTCCATCCCACATAGTCGTTGGGAGTGTCCGCACTGGAACAGAGCCCAGTGGTGTCTTCCCACTCCCCTCTCTTCCTTCCTCTCTCCTCCCCTCCTAGTTTAGGCTCAGACCCAGATTGTGAAAATGATGACCTGTACTGTACAGGGTCCACCACTGCCTTTTCAGAATTGGCAGAGAACCCTGGGGACTAGCTTTTTGTCGCATAAATATAAAATGTACAAGTTGTACCCTTTTTCTCAGCAAATAATGCAAGTTTTTAATGTGCTTCGATATTTTCCTACAACTGCTCGAGTTTTGAGATACTTATTAGCCGGTTCAAGTTCAGAATTAAACACATCAACCAGGTTTGACCAGTGTGAGGCAATATTATGGAAGATTAGTGGATAAATGGCATTCTTTTTTCTCCTTTTTTTTTCTCCTTCCTTTTTATTTTTTAAAGATTTATTGTTCTTATCGCTGAGCCAGCAGACTCTCTCGTGGGAGCTGTGAAGAAACGCATGAGTTGCATACCAACAATCCAAAAAAAAAAAAAAAAAAAATCCTCCATGCATCATTGTGCATGTAAAAATTCCACATGAAGACAAACAAGACGAGTGACAAATTCCTCTTAGCCTTGACTTGCTTGAAGAGAATATCGGTGGTTGGATGATTGGGTCACCTTTGTGTGGTCTGTCTGTATAATCAATGGTGAGCTGATGGGATTTGTAAGAGGGTGAAGGGTCCAGTAATTGTTGACTTAGGCAAATAAGGACTGATTGATTGCTTCCTGCACCATGGCTAACTCCCATTATTGCAGCATGAGACTTGGATCCCTGGACACTCAGATGGCAGGACACAGAACTCAGTTTTGCTGCTCTAGCTGTGCAAAAGTTTTGTGTGTGCACAAAAGCATAACAGATACTTGCAGTACATCCTGTTCTTAAGATGAAACCCGTGTTGCTTTTTATTAAGTGGTGTGGATAATGTGCTAATAACCCTTGTCTTCCTGCCTATTCACACAGATTCTTCACACTAGACGCCATGACTGGGCTTCTGAAGAGGAAGTTTGAGGAGGTGGACGAGGACCCATGCTACTCGTCTCCCTCGCCCTCTTCCCTCTCTTCCGCCTGCTCGGGCTGGGACTCGGAGGGGGAGAGCTGTTACTCTGACACCCTGGATTCCAATCCCAGCAACCCGTGCTCCCCAGCAACAAATTTCAACAGTGAGTGTTCTCTCTCAAGCATTCTCTCAGCTTGTCTTCAGCATCCGCTTAAACTCTGATTGCAATCCAAACATTATACCAGACGGCTTTAGCAATTTATGCCACTGGCATCCGATGAAACACTTTGCAGAAATGGGTCCAGACTTTTACAATGAACACCTCTGATGATTTTTATGCCCTAAAGCTGCAAAACGGTTAATCACATTAAGCACGGGGGCGGCTCACCTCGGTTTTATTTCCACCTTCCTCCCAGAACCTTGCAGATAGACCTATTGCTTCACTTTTCCTTTCAAAGATTTAGGTCGAGCAGCTTCAGGGTGTTTACGTCTGTCTGGACGCGGCTGAGACTTTAGGGGAACTGGTGGTGAGTTTGGAGAAGGGATTGTGTTATGTATTGGGGAGAAGGTTGCAAGGTTTCCAGGATGGTGGGGCAGGAAGCCAGAAAGAGAAGCATGGCAGGTTGCCAAGGCTGGGAACACACAGCGCCTTGTCTGAAGCCTGGGCGTGCACCCAACACAGGTGCTGGAAGAAACTGGGTGAAGGGATAGAAAAAAGGTGTGGGGGCGGTGGAGGAAGCAGACATGCAAGCCTACTTAGAAGATCTGATTGAGTGGACTTTTATGATTTAGTGTTTGTGTTGGACAGAAAGTTGTTTGCTAGAGAACACTGTGCAAAGATAGTTCATCTGGAAGCTACAGAGTGGGTGCTGTTTGTCTCTTGTGGGTTGGATGGACATGAAGCTGAACCTGGCACTCGGGTTGATCTGTATTACCCCTGGCAGCAGATCAGAATAATCAGTAAGGCTTTTGTGTTTATTGATTGTCCATACTGAGGCAAAAGGACACTTTTCACATAAACTTTTCACATTATTGGGATAATTTAATGTGCTTTGAGGTCGTCAACTGAATTACTGTCTACTGTGGAAACACAATCCCCTGGTGGTAAAAGGCTAACATGTAGTTTTAAAGTGCAAAACTTTCCATAGGTAATCCACATCTGTGCAACCTAACCAGCTAGCTGTTAGCAATACCTTCCACTTTTCTGCAAACTCACTTTGATACAGCAACTCTCTAGTAGATACAAGGGAACTATAATGGATTAATATCTTTTGAGAAGGTCACTTAAAAAACTTCCAAACTTTCCACTTTAACTGTCATAAAAAAGTCACAGAAAAGCTACTGGTTTTTGTACATTTCTTTGTTTTTGTACAGGGACTCTGTATGGAGTTCCCTTCCATAAAACAAAGGTAATGGGGACCAGATGGGCAGGGGATTACCAGACTTTTCTTTAAACACATAGGCTACTCTTATTAAAAATCTCTGCTGGAGCTTAAGCTGTGGGAAAGGTTGCTTGTCTTTAAAGGAAACTTGAAAGTTGAAAATTCCTTGATGGAGTAAGTAGAATTTACACTAAAGTTCAGCTCTGCACTCATCCCCACTGTGGTTTATTTCTAGGTATAGCTCATTAATGACCTTTAAATATGTGGATCATGATTCAGGTGAGAAGGTTTCCTTCCCACCTGGAAGCCCCAGGGATCTTACTGATCATGTAGTGATCCTCGGTGCTTCCTCCACCGCGTTCACCACCAACAAAAGGGAAATTCCTGAGCTGGGCGTCCTTTGGTCGCACGCTAGTGTACAGCTGGATGGATTCCCAGCAGTTTGGGTTTCACTTTACAGGATGTACACATGTCAGACTGCTCTTGGCAGTATCATTTAATTGGGTACATGATAAGGCCAGGTCAATGAATCACAGAGGTGTCCTTTTACAATTTGTCTAGCAGCATCAGCACAAAGATGTGGAGCAGTATGCCATCTAGTGGTAGAAAATGAGGCAGGATCACTCTTTATGCGTTCTAATCTTCTTCTTTTTGTCCTTCCATAGCAACATCCATTCTGAAGAAATCCAAAAGAGCACGCCGGGGCAACGTCACATTCGACCAGGTGACTGTGTTCTTCTTCCCACGGTGCCAGGGCTTCACCAGTGTTCCCAGTCGAGGAGGTTGCACCCTTGGCATGATGCAGCGCCACAGCGTGCGGCGCACATACACTCTTGCAGAATTTGCTGCAGAACAACGGCTCCTGCGCAGGGAAAAATTCCTCAATAGGCTTAGGGAAGAGAAGCTGGAAGCTATGAAAATGAAGGTGAGAAATGCCTCTAGCTAAAATCTACTAACTGGGGCTCAGCCTCCTGTCTGAGGTTGCAAATACACGATTCCTTTTGTCTGCTACAGCTGACAAAAAACGGAACCCTGGAAAGCGAGGAGGCAGATCGACTTACGTTAGACGACATCCCAGAGCAAGACATAGACATCAGCAGTGCCAACCTGGACGAGGGCTCTTTCCTCCAGCCATTCCCATCTAAGAAGCGTTATGCACTGCTCAAAGCAGCTGGTGTGAAGAAGATCGACAAGGAGGAGAAAAGACAGCTGCACGAGCTGAGGCTCTCCAGGGAGAACTGCGGTTGTGACTGCCAGGGCTTCTGCGAGCCTGAAACATGCAGCTGCAGCCTGGCGGGCATCAAATGTCAGGTAAAAACAACGACAACAACAAAAAATAATAATAAAATCACCTAAAATTTCCTGCTGGTAACTGCTACCAAAGAGAATTCAAATGAAAGTTTTTGTTGTAAATATTTCACAGCCTCTTTCTGTTCCTTGTAGATGGATCACTCTTCTTTCCCATGTGGCTGCACCAAAGACGGCTGCGGCAACACAGAGGGCCGAATTGAGTTCAACTCTAACCGTGTACAGACGCATTACATCCACACTATAATGAAGCTGGAGCTGGAGAAGAGGCTGGAGGAACAGTCCAGCACAGAGGAAGATGAGGAGGAAAACGCTACAGACGCAAACACCCAGCTACCAGCGGTGCCCTCCTTCCCTTTCAGCTCAGAGCTGATGGCAGGCGGAGAGAACAGCTGCAGCAGTGACATGACGGACTCATCGGATTCATCTGGTCAGAGTGAGGACTCTGAGGCAGGCGAGAGCCAGTGCAAGCATCACAGCCAGCTGGAGGTCGACGAGAAAGGTCTGAGCCGGATATTGAGTTTCAACGATACGAATAGCGGGGATAGTGAGGATAAGGACAGTAAAAACACTTGTTGCCCAAATCAACAGAAGCAACAGCCAACAACAGAGGCGTTCAGTAGCTTTAGCATTGTGGACTTTGCTGATGAAAATGACAACATAGACGCTGCGCTGCTGGAATCCACAGACAATCGAGCAACGGCCATTTCAGAACTCTTGGATGAAAACGCCAACCAGGGAAACGGCATTTTCCATAGCTGCAGCGTCCCGCACACACCTTCTCCCAGCATTGATCGCTCGGCGAGCTATGACATGGACCTGAGCCTCTCCTCGGAGTCAGACCTGGAGTTCTTTGATGGCTTCCCGTGCTTGGGGCCCAGCTCGCTTTATAATTCCCTGAAGGAGTACGAGCACATGGACAACTATTTCCAGTTTCAGCTGCCTAGCTACCCCAGTTTTCCCGCAGCAAGCGACACGGGGACCTGCCTGCTGGAATCTCTGATCGGCCTCTCAGAATCCGTCCCAGAGCCCCCTGCTACATTTACGGACAATCAGCTGATGGAGGAAGCCATGAAACTGTCTGTAATGGAGTCTGTGAAAGTTTGACAAAATATGTGAACTATGTAAGAAAGGAAAAATCCACAAGAGAGAGAGATGGGGGAAGGGGGGGCTTTAGAAGAGGACTGAAAAATGCACATAAGATGTCAATGTGTTATGAGGAAGCTGTGATTTCCCTCTTTTTTGCCTATTAAATATTCAGATTCCAGACTTGCCTTCAAAATGTTAGCAAAGAAGTTTGGGATGATTGCTGTGTGAGATGGCAGCTAGGGATTAAAAGTGGACAGAGATCAATTTGACCAGGCCAATAGAAACCAGAGAATCCTAAGAAAGCTCTTTTAACCAAACTAAGACCACCAACCGCTCGCTGAGCAGGAATCACCCTTAAAACTGTTTCCAGGTTGGGTGTTAATCTCAACACAGCTGAATGTTCACCTCAGGGAATTCAATTTTTTTCTAGCTTTCTAGCTTTTGGAGGCAATGTGTGGTGACCATTGCTGTGATTGCCTTCATACGAAACCCGAGTCAGATTGAGATGTACAGTAGTTCTGTTTGCATCCCCCCCCCCTCCCTTCTGGAGATGACTTGCGCAAAGAAAAGCTGAGGTCTTCATCCCAAAAGGTCTTTTTAAGGTACAAGAAAAAAAACTCCCTCTCAGAGCTCCTTGATCAGCACTTTATCTGTGAAAATAACTATGTATGCATAGGCATTGTTTTGGTTATTTGGGATGGATTCAACAGTTTGATACAAAATTATGGAGTTTCTTATTTATGGGCTGGTATTGTTGCTCATATTCTTAAAAAAAAAAAGAAGAAGCTGTATCTGTATTTTATTTTGTTTTAAATTATTTCCTTTATGGTTTTATTTATTTCAGATGAAGCCTCCATTCACAAAGCACTGTGGTTTGTTTACCTTAAAGTGCAATCTTCCTCCTTTTTTTTTCATTATCACATTAAGGTATTGCTATGGGAAATGGAACCCAGTGGCGGTTTTTGATATTTCATATAGGCAATTGCCCAGGGCGACATTACAAAGGGGAGCACTCAAGAAACTGTTAGAAAATATTACATTTCTGCCCTGAACAAGTTTTATATTGTTTTTATGCATGTGCAGTCGTGGGAGAGTGCCCCCTTCTTCCTGCTGTCTTTAGGGTGACTAGTTTATGTGCTTTATGAAGAAATTCAGTGCATTTTATCCAACCCCAGCTGGATTTGTGTATTTTTGATTGGTTGGCAGAAAGAAGAGCTTGCACAGAACGTCATTCATTCGAGAACCGCCACTGTTGGGACCACAAGTCCTTCCGAAAGTATTTAATATCTATTCTCTTAACACTTTGTTTTAAGTTATTCTGTCTTTTATTTCATGAGTTATTTAATTTAAAGACATTTTGGCAATAACGTGGGCTGTCGTGAAGTTTACTGGATGTGCCTGTTTATCAGGGGAGCCATGCCGACCAGTGGTGTGCGCGCAGTGCTTCCGTCTAAGCTTTTGGGACTGAAAACTGTGGAATCTCCCTAATCACTGAAACAAATAAAGAAAATTATGGTTCTATTTGTATTGCTGCCTATAACATAACCATAGAAAAATTACACTAATATTTTCTAATATATGTAGGATGAAAGAATTCTAATCACTGACAAATTGAATATTTTATTAAGAAAGCGAAATTAATAATTTTCAATCTGAGACGACCTTTGTAATATATAAATTATAGAGAAAATGTATGCTTATGAAGGTTAGTGCATTCTGAAGTATTTTTAATAGGCAGCCAAATGGTTGAATATCTTAGAGAAAAGCCACTAAAACGTAAATTGCAAAAAATCTATTTGATTGTACTCTGAGTATTTCTGGAAGTCTGTGACTTGGGTTAAAATATGTTAGAAATTACACAAATGCGAAGGTTTTTTTTTTTTTTTTGTATTTTAGTAGATTAAAAACTGCATATATTATACAGTTTTTAATCCCGAACCCTGAAATTTGAAGAGTTGCCTCATTGAGTATCAAACAAGACTTTTTTTGAGCTGAGGGACACTAGAGAGCTGATGTACATATCCTCACCCTTTCCACGGCTGTTTCAACAGCCTTTTCTGGACCCTTTAGAAATTATGCATGCAGGTCCTATTTGTTAAAACTTCTTCTGAATAATTGTATTTTTTGGAAAAGTGCAGAATGCACGTTGGAAATGTATTATTCGCTTTTTGCCTTTTTTTTTTTTTTTTTTTTATAATTTCATCCTGTATATGTTCATATGCCACAAAGATTGGCACCATTCTTTGCCAGCAAACATAATTTCTCTTGTAAAAAAAACATTCAATCTCATGAAGAAATGACATCAGTGAGTGTTTATCAGTGTAATATATTACAGTACAGTTTATTATTTCAAAAGAATGTGTCTTACTTTTTCTTTGCCTTTTTGTGTTGTGCATATTTCTGCTTGAAAAGGTCCTGCAGAGCAAACAAAGCTGCTTTATTTTTTACATATTCACACATTAATCTGCTGTTCAAAATTATTTTCTTTCATCTAAGCCATTTTGACAGCTTGTCCCTCCAAATGATAATAAAAAAAAACATTCTTTTGTAAATGCCTAGGTGTTTGTGTGATGTGTCATGTGTTGGATACATTTATTTTAGCTTCTTTAACTTTGTTTACATTTTCACTTTGCAGCTACAACCTTTCATGTTTTTTCTGATTATTTAATGAGACAGACCAACAAAAAGTAGAGCATTATAGCAGTGAAAAGAGGATATGTTAGCGAAAAAAGCATTTATAAAAAGTTCCCATTACTTTAATACCCCTAAATAAATTAATCTCAGTATAAATAAGAATGGAAGAAAACCTCTTGGAGGCTGCAAAAGACTTGTGGCTGGAGAGGAAGTTTACTTTTAAACAGGACGCAATCCCAAACATACAACCAGAGCTTCTTCTGAATGGTCCAGGTTTACAAGAAGAGAAAAGTTGTGGTAAAAAAATTAAAACCTGATATTAATAAACCCCTTAAGAGACTGAGGCCGAGCTATTTTGCAAAAATGGATGGGCAAAACTTTCCATCTCTAGATGTCCAAAGCTGAAAAAGACATACTCGAGGGGGACACAAGCAAAAAAATATATACTAAGCTAATATGTAACAGATGTAAAATGTTAAGTTTCACTGTGAACGTCAACCTGACCTGTAAAAGTTTATAATGCAGATAGTTTATGAGGTCAAGAAGCCATTTTGTGCACAACCCATTTTAAACATTTTCAGAATTTATTTCACCTTCCTTAATAAAAATTAATTTTTCACACCATACCCTAAAATCTGTTGTTAAAGATCTCCATGTCTGAAGAAAATGGAAAAACACCCAATATGATGTCATGCTGTAGTCTCCCAGAATACCGCAAACATATGGCCAGAAATTCCAGACGGGGGAGTATGTGACTGCTTTTAGCTCACATTTGGTCACAATTAGGATCGCTTGGATCCGAGGCGAAAATTGCACAAATCTCTTAGCTTTCCTTGATCCTGACAACTCAAGAAAAAACATTTCACCTACATGCCATTTAAGTGAAAATCGCTGGTTTCCTGTGATCGTTGATTTAAAAAAATTCTTTGGAATTTTCCATCATCTCAGGCTGCAGCTTGGGAGGTCAGGAGATCAAGATCATAATAACCTTGTTGGTCCTGGACCAATGAGCATTTATACAGCATTCTGGTTGTGTGCCAAAAGCAGCAACAGGACATGCAATAAGTTCAATAAGGAATGCATTTCTGAGACTGTAAAAGGAGTGTCAGGCTCTTGCAGCAACATATAGAGGAATGTTGTGCTGTGTGGTGAAAACATGACACACTTTGGAGTTTTTTAAGAATTTGAAGTAAAAGACTGAGGCATAATAGGATTTTTATTTTACTAATGCCACATGCTTGTTAGAAGTCCACACATTTCTATCTAAAAACCTTGATCCATCACCTGAAAAAACAAAGACAAAGAAAAAAGTAAAATAGATTCAGCATTCATCAATTTGGGTAAATATCATTTCATTCTGGTGGCTTCATGTTGTTTACCGAATACATCCACTGAAGGAAGGAAGAAACTCTGGTGAAGACGGTTGGTTTGAACTTTTGGTTGCACATGCCGGACGGACCGTAACTGACCACACCGTGGACTCTCCAAACGCCATCGGTTAAGCAGTTCAGGGGACCTCCAGAGTCGCCCTGGGAAATTATCATCATTCATATGCACTACATACAATAACTCTATACACATATTTAGTTCATAAAGGGCACAACTCTGCACTGATCGGTGATTCCAAAACCTTATAGCTTCTAACCCCACAAAAACATTTCCAGAAACTTTTAGCCCCAAATACGAATAGTGGACATATATGAGCATTGCTGTTTAGAAAAGGAAATAAAGGCATAATGCTCAGCTAGACATGAGACCTACAACCAATATTATATTTAATCACATCAGGCAAATTAGCTTTGAATATTATTTTGATCTGGTTGTTGTCCTAAAATCAATGTCAAGGTAGTGGGAACAGTTCCACAACAGGATAACAATAATCTCTATTCTATTCAATTTTATAGCAAAATTTTTAAGATTAATTAAAGATTAAAAATGAACTAGATGCACTTTCATGTCATACTGACATCAGTTTGGACTTTTGATTTGGTGTTTGACACCTAGGGTGTCGCAAAATTTGCTTTTGTTTTTGCCTTGGGTTGCCTCATATCATGTTTCACGACCCACACTGTGGGGCTCCACCTCCAATTTAGAGAACCAAAGTGCCAGATGTTAGACATTAGCCCTTACAAAGCTTTTAGTTTTATTGATGATCTTGCCGTTCCCCCCTATAGTAAAACTATTAGGTAGTTCATGAAGAAAATCATTTACAAAACATTTTCAGTTGTTTGTTTTGTTTGTTTTACATATATATATTTTACAAACCACGTCTTTGTCTACAAACCTGGCAACCAGATATGACGCCATCGCCTCCAGCACACACCATCGTTTTAAGAGCAATGCTGCCCCACCACTCTGGCTGGGAGCAGATTGCATTCTCCACTACATCCAAAGGAGCCACCTGCAGTTTGTCAGGGACGCTTCCATTATCTGAGTTAGTAAGCATATAATGCATATTTTTTTAACATGTTTTTTTTCTATTTTTATGGGCTGTTTGTGCATTTGTAATTTGTACATGATTATTCAATCTGTTTACTCACAGTCCATTAATCCCCAGCCTGTGATGTAACAGGTGAAGCCATGAGGCAGCGTCTGGTCCGGATAGGGAAGGTTTGTGATTTCCACATAACCGTTGTCATAGATATGATTAGCCAGCTTCAACAGAGCAATGTCATTGCTGAGGGAAATATAAAAAATAACTAGCCTTACCAATGCAATAATAATAAAAATATATATATATATATTGAAAGAAATAGACATCAGCAGCAACTACAGAAAATATAAAATATATTAATTCCTGTTTTATCTTATTGGATTGTTTGTTTTTTGTTTTTTTAATTTGATCAGTTTAATTTCAATTCAATTTAAAAATACGTTCTTAACTCCAGAGTGAAATTAAATGTCGCAAATGAAGGTTTTTCAACAGTTGTAGTTTCTGTTGGCTGTTCAAATGGAAAATTACCTAAAAATGTTTTGTATCCAATACATTTAATATTATTTCAATTACATTTTATGCTGCACATGTCTAGTGTTTTATCAAGTTACAAAAATGAATAAGTGTGAAAAAAAAAAAAAGCCATTGTGCCAAAATGCCATTTGGGATAACAGGAGGTAGGAGTTTGTCCTGTAACCCCCACTGTGACTCTCTTGGTCATTGTGTCTTTGAACAAACACTTCACCTGCCTTGCCTGCTGGTGGTGGCCAGAGCAACCGGTGGTAATGAGTGTATGGCAGCCTTGCTTCTGTCAGTCTGCTCTAAGGCAGCTGTGGCTACAATGTAGGTTACCACCATAAGCTTGTATAAGCCATTTTACAAAAAAACATATAACATACCATTTAGAAGCCGCTCATTTCATGTGCTACATTTTTTCATTATTGCAGCATAGCTCACATTTATGTGTGCAGGTTTGAGGTTAAACTAAGAGATTAAATATTGCTCCTTTACCCGTTGGCCAGATCGCCATTCCAGTCAGGATGGATGATAATTTTTTCCACAGAGGTGAACTGCTCACTGCCTTCGTATTCAAACAGGCTGTACTCACCAGCCACCACGCGGTACTGACTGACATCCGAGCTGACGGAGACAGAGAGAAAAAAACAATATGATTTGGTGCTTGATATCCTCTTTATCAAGCACCAAAGAGGATATGGTAGACCTACAGGTTCCCAGTGCAAGAAACTCCCACCTTAAGATGCAGTGAGCTGCTGTCATGATGTAGGAACTATCAACAATGGAGCCTCCGCAGATGTGGCTGAAGTATCCTTCATTGTATAAATCAAGCTGCAGAGAAATCTGAGAGCAACCAAAGAGAGGACATCTGTATGCGGTATTTGATTTTAATTTTACAGCAGAAGCGTAATTAATACTTTACCTGCCATTTCCAGGTGTTTGGTTTAGCATCACTGCCTCCTATGACCCTTCCATTGTTTACCTTATAGTTTAAAGGTTCATTCGCACAAATCAGCCCTTTTGGAAAACATACGATCATAAATGCAGGGCATAGTGACAATATTAATGTTCACAGTTTAAAAAGGTTGTCTATGCATACCAAAGCAGGACAGGAGAACCACCAGCCAAATCATTTTGGAGTATTGAATACTCAATGCAGTTTGCCTTTACAGTAAGTATTTATATCAGTTTCACAAGGGAAGACCTTCAAAAGATTTGTCTGAGTTACACAGATGTTGAGATAATACCTGGCCAATCAGCAGCCAGGGTGGTGAGTTCCTCAAACAAACTGGGGGATCAACATACAGTAACTGTAATGGCTAACAAAATAAGACATTTTATGTTTGTATTGTTCAGTTCCAAAATTTTGCTGCAAATTATAACATATGTTCATGCATATAAATGCATTTTTATACTTAGAAGTAACATTGCTTACACAAGAACTTAATTCTTTTTATCATGTTCTGATATGCTGGGAAAAGACCAGATGAAATCCCATGATGTCATCCAGTCACATTACAAGAAATTCTGCTAAACCCTCTGTGAGACAGGTGAGTCAAACAAAAAAAGGTCCAGCAAGATAAGAGTTTACTTTAGCAGCAGCTAAAGTAAAGAAAATGTTCTCCAGTTTGTAAACTCAACAAGATTTAACATCACTATATATATATATATATATACACACATACACATGCTCGCACACGCCCATGTTTGTGTGTGTGTATTTATGTTGTAAAACTGCTTTTAAAATGTATGTTTTTTAATAACTTAAATGACGCACATTGAAATGCTGCAAAATAATTATCTTTGGTCTTTATTGTGTAGAAGTGTTGACTGCTTGCTAAAAAAAACAGCAACAAACAAAACAACATTTTAAAACACGTTGTGCTTTAAAAGAAAAAAAGTTTCAGAGACCAATCTATGAAACTAAGCAAATGACTGAGCAAATGAGTGTATGTGTAACTGCATTATGAAATAAAGATATGCAAAATGAGAGAGTTCTAATGATGTTATTATGGATTTTATGGATTTTATCTACAATTTCTCCTACAAGAGTTTACCTTGTACAGTGAACAGTAATAGTCCCCAGCCCCAGTCGCATTTTAGTCTGCAACAAGTTTTCTTGCATGACTTCCCTGTATTTAGTTCCATCCATCTTTTCATCTTTTCTCAACCAAACTCCTGAGGCCTTTGGGAAACAGCTGTGTATAATGGTATTAATTTACATACATGTAGGCTGTATTCAGTATTTATGGAACATTTAAAAGCAATTGGTTGTGCTGTCTTTTTTTTTTTATTTAAAAACAAATGCCACACTTTATTTGCAAAATAAAATTAACATTGGATCATTTTCTTCTAAAGCTTTTTTAGCTTGACATTGATATTAAAAACTTAAACGAAGTGACTTATAATTAAAAAGGGAACCACATTTATGTTCACATTATCAAGGTTGCTGAATGAGGAAAAGTCAATATTTCATGTTACGTCGTCTGTTTTGTAAGACTCTGAATGTGACCAAAGTGAGTCATTTTTTTAAAATAGTAAACTAACTAATTAGATGACTGAACTGATTCTTTGTACTTCCCTATCCCGTTATGTGCTTTCCGAGGCCGTCTTACATCCACACCAGCCCCCACAAAATATAAGAAAACTCCAGGGCTTGAAACACACCTTTTTACCAGATTAAAATTTAAACCAGATCTATTTTAATAAGCTTGGTTTGAAAATCGCTATCAAAACAATTTCAAATACCATTATAATTATTTTTACTATTATTGATAATAATAATAATAATAATAATAATAATAATAATAATAATAATAATACATTTATTTATTTATTTTTACGGGAAGAATAATAAACAACATGCAATTTTAAAACATAGTTTAGGTATCACAGAGCTTTTTATACACAGTCTACATTTCTAATTTCACAGTAACCATTTTAATGAATGAAACTAATGAATGAAACTACTGTTGTCCGTTTCTTAGCAACCTTTCAAGACACGGCTAATCAAATCAAGAGGTTCCCCTCTCTTTGTGCACACTGCAGACGAGCACAGACTAGTTCGATTTATCTGCAATCCTTCCTTGTTTAGCTTTGCCTGACTCTGAGTTGCACCTGCTGTTAAACTGCCTCTCATGCTAGTGTTCGCTAGCTGCATCCTGGTGTACTGCATGCCTTCCTATAATGGTCTCTATCACAACTCTACCTCAATTACACGAACTGTAACCGCTGAAGACAATGGGGCTGCCGCAGAGCTCCCTCCTGTCGGACGGTGGAAGCAACAGTGGTTATCATGTTCACGGAGTACGTTGTTGTAACGCGTAGTGCAAGGTTATACATGTCATTACTGCAAAATTTAGTTGCTAATGGGTTTACAGTTCAGTTTAGCATTAAGAACGTTCTGAATATGCTTAATTGGGTTGAAATGTATGCGGTATTTATCTTAAAAAGCTGAAGATGTTTCTTTAAGTTTGTTGTTGGCACCCGCTTCCCATGATGTCATGATGATGAGGTGGCATTTGGCACCAATCCAAAGCTGTTATTTTGCCCTGATATAATTTCAGTGTTTTCTGTGTCAACTTCCGAAAAATGACCTGGCATAAATAATAAAGTGAGCCAAGGGGAAAACACCCGAGAAACGCAAGCTATGTGTTTGTTGCTTTCAGCAATGACTTTTTTTTCGGACACATGCAATACCTAAAACAGACACACGAGGTCGACAAATGAGTTGTTTTACCTTTCAGGTTCAAGAAGACTCGCCTGCTCTGAAGGCTGGTCTGGAGCCTTTCTTTGACTTCATTCTCTCCATAGGGAACACCAGACTTGTGAGTAAATGTCATATTAACAGAAACATTCTATAAAGCCTGGACAATGATGGAATTAGATTGGTACTGGATAAAAATGGAAAAAGATTAATAATGATCCTTTTTTTACTATCCAACTGTCTTAAAGTATCCATCCAACTTCCCATGCAGTTCATCCACAAACCAGGGGCGCCGTATCCAACTTATTTCTAGCCCCCATGAGGCCTTGCTTGATTTATGGGCGCGACTTCCGACGTAAACCGGAACCGCAATTTGTTTACATGTCAGCAACTCACTAACCGGCGTTCGTCAGAGCTCTTAGGCTATAAAATATGTGGGAACATCAACTATCACAGCTTAAATGTGGCAATATTGTTTTACCGCAACCTACAGCTATTTTCTGTAACAATAAGTTGTTTCTCCACATTTAGCAGTGAGTGAATGAAGTTGATTAACAACACTAAAACCCTCCTTCTGATTCTGATTGGTTGTTTTTGTTCTGAATGGTGCATTACGTTAGCTAGCAACTAAACCTCCAACTCAGTCTTAAATATTTTAGTTTCCAACAGGTTTTCTTTGAGAATTGGTCGGTTTTAGGTCCGTCCCTTAACTCATCAGTAACTTCATAACTTCCTGAGAAATATAACATTCGTGTTAGATATAAAATTGGGTCCAGTTTTTCTTTGTACAGCTGTAACTTTTTACCTTTAACACTAACTTAGATTGTGCCTTTGTTTCCCCCAGAATAAGGAGAGCGACTTGCTGAGAGATCTGCTTAAGGCCAATGTGGAGAAGGCAGTCAGGCTTGAAGTGTACAACTCCAAAACCCAGCGGGTGAGGGAGCTGGAGGTGACACCCAGTAACATGTGGGGTGGTCAGGGGTTGCTGGGCGCCAGCGTTCGCTTCTGCAGCTTTGAAGGAGTCAATGAGAATGTGTGGCATGTGTTGGTAAGTCGGGGCTGCTCCTCGTTTTTGAGATTCGTGTTTTCAACTCTGGCCGTCCCGTGAACGTTACAAAGACAAAAGCATTTTGTTTAAACTTATTTGATTTTCCTTTCAGGACGTGGAGGAGAATTCCCCTGCAGCACTCGCTGGCCTTATCGCACATGACGACTTTATTGTCGGGGCTGACCAAGTGTTACAAGATGTAGGTTTTTATCTGTTCTACTTAAAAAAAAAGAAAGAAAAAAACAAAAAAGCTAAAAAATGAAAAAAACTCAAGTTGTACAATTGTTTTTCATGTACCTTTACAGTCTGAAGATTTTTTCTCCTTAATTGAAGCCAATGAGGGGAAGCCTTTGAAGCTGCTAGTTTATAACACGCAGACCGAACAGTGCAGGGAAATTGTAGTGACCCCTAATGGAGCCTGGGGAGGAGAGGGAAGGTGGGTGATCAGCTTTTTTGATTGATATAATAAATTAACCAGACTCTTCTGTATTGAAACAACCTAAAGAAATAGGTTTTATATATGTATGTATAGAAGCACATGCATGACTTGTCTTTCCATTTTTTAAATTTATTTCAGCCTGGGCTGTGGGATTGGCTACGGCTATCTGCACAGAATCCCGTCTCATCCAGTTCATCCAAATGTCCAGAACAGAAATGTTCCTCAACCAGCAGATAAAAACACCAGAGAAGTGGAGACTTCATCTGGTCAGAGTGAGGTACAGGTTGTTCTTACCTGTCATAGCTTTGTTCTCCATTTGATGTGACTTTTAATGTCTGCGTTTCTGTCTTCTCAGGTGCCTCTATTGAGTGAACATAGCCCAACTAATGAAGCAGGTTTAACTGAAACTGAAGGAGTTATGCTCGATTTGAGCAAAATCTCACTTCCACAGGAGTCTGCAGACATTGGTAGCTACCTTCCCTAGAAAAAGTATTCAAATCTGTTAAATTTTCTCCAGAGATAAACTGATAGGACAATCTGGGCCAATAATGATATCCGACTGCTGTTATGGCCAATAACTGATATGTATCAATATTACATAGCTACATATCAACTTTCGATGCAGCAAAAGTGACTGCATCGAAAGTTGCAGTCACTGCTTTGAGTTAAACACCCACAATCATGTGCTGCATCACTTTCACTGTCACATGACCAAACAAATACCACATGGTCAACTCCCTACCTTCCCACCCTTGAAATATATACTGCAAATATGAAAAAAATAAAAACATACTTACAATTACACATGTGATAGACTTTGTGTTGGTCTATCACATGAAACCCCTATAAAATATATTGCAGTAGGTCGTTTTAACATGACATAATGTGGCAAAGATTTTTATTTTTCAAACCACTACGTTTACAACTAGAAATGCTGTTCAAGTCAATATTTTCTGTACTTTCACACCAAATAATTTGCTTTTGCATTGCGCTGCTTTCAGATGCCTCCATCTCTCCTGGAGCCATAATCTCAGATTTATCCGAAGCCGTTTCCACCAATGACGAAGGCCACAGCTCTATGGTTGCTAATTATGGAGCTGACATGCGTGACCAATGTGGCTTGGGTAAGCACTTCACTCGCAATCACATTGTGCCACTAGATGGAACAATTACATGTTTATTATGCTGTCTTGGTTGAAAAAAAAACAACAACTATGAACTCAGTTTAAGCAGCCTCCAGCTCTCAAGTCATGAAATCCTTCGGTATAGGTGCATTATTTTCTATTCTTGCACAAAAATTAAACATAACATTTACATTAAGTGTAAAGATTCCTGATTATTAATACTTATGCTTGGTGTTTCGCAACAACAGACGGACGAAAATTTATTTTTTAGTTGATGTACTAAACTTTTTCGACATTTTGACTACATATATGATTATCCTTTCTAGATTATTCCATGTTTGACCAAAAGCTTTTATCTCAAGAGAGGGAGGAAGAAGAAGAAGGCACTCATCAAGCACTGCAAGAGAGTGTTGCTAATCTTAGCGGCAGTCCCAGGGAGGATGCAGAGGATGCTGCTGCCCTCAACACCACAGAGAGCACGGGGATCATCCCAGAGATGCAGAATCCTAATCCGGAAGCTTTCAGCTCAGGCCATTGCTTAGAGCAGGAGATGACTGAGCCTGATACATCAGGCAGTTAAATAGCTGCAGCAGCAAAGAGAATGGTGCAGAAAGAGGATTAAGAGCACACGGTGATGGAAAAATGCAACTTTTTTTTTTTTTAATCTATTTTAAACTATTATCACTGGACCTGTTTTTAAGTTGAAAAGCCTTTGTTGCATGCTGCATTGCACATTCAAAAAAGACAAAAAGATTGTATCGACTGTTAAGAATTACAGAGACTGTAAAGCATTGTGAATGCACTTAACTTTCTTTCAAGATTTCACTAAATTAAGCCTTAGTTGAGTTGTTGCCAAACAGCTGACTTGTATGCATATGAAGAAGGCCAGGAGTTTTATTTTTGGCTTTGTGGAATTTGGGTTTTATTTTTTCATTAGGGAGGAGCAAGTGTGAAAATTAGTTTTTTTTTATTCTCAGGCATTTACTAAACTATATACTATACTAGTATATACTATACTATATACTATAAACTATACTTTCTGCCTTCAAGTGCTTGCATCAAAGTTTTGGTTGGTGTAAATGAGTGAAACGTGGAATGCTGCACCTGTTTTTCTGGAGGTTTTTATATCAAATTATGTTTCAAGCTTTATTTATATTAAAAAATAATCATTTAAAAAATGGAAGTGGTTGCGTTATTGTACAGAAGGTTAATTTTGATGTATTTTTACAGAAGGTTAAGAACTAATGACCCAGGCAAAAACTCAATTCTTAATCTAAGAAGATTGGGAGAAGTTAGTGAGCAAGCACTAACTTCTCAGTTAGATATGCAGTTGGGATCAACTGCATATCTTACAGTTGATTCCAAAGGACAGCGTTTTTGCTCGTATTGTAGAGAAGCTTTGGATTCACTCCCATTAAACAATAGTTTTTAGTCAAAAGAACTAAAAACTATTTTCTGTTCATTAGGTGAAGTTAGCAGCAAGTTAACTGATTATGTCAGCATCTGCTTTGTTTCTTATCAAAAACCTGATGTAGAGTTATTACATGCAAGTTGATCCTGTCTGCCAGACTTCTTGCATTTAAATGGACTCAGCAGAAATATAGCTAAACGCACACAAAGAGGTTGATTTTTAAAATATTTCCCTTCAATTTCACAATTCAGGTTTTGAACAGAGGCTTAAGAGTGAGATTATGCTTCTCGACAGCAGGGGTCAGCAAACGCCTCCTGATTGATGCCATTGGATACAAAATTTGTACATTTGAAAGCTGAAGATTACAATTAAGGCATGCAGTGCTGATTATATTATTTTGTCGGTTCTTGGTTGCAGAAATGAGAGATCTCAAAAACAACAAACAACCACAAATTTGCGCAGAAGTCTGCAACCACACAGCACTGTCTTTACATAAAACCCAATCAGTGTGTAACCTTAAAATTAATAGTGTCCCTTTAAACTTTTTCCAAGTCTCAACAAAATAGAACCAAATTTTGGCTGCACGAGCTGAAAAATCATCAAGTTGAGAAGCTCCACTAAAGCAGAGGGGGGATGTACCTCAATTATTTACCAAGGAGATCCTCAGTTGAGAAGGAGCTAGAGGGGGATGGGCATCATGATAACGAAAGCCTGAAAATGGATTTATCTCTCTCCTCCAGTGATGGAGCAGCATTCTCAGGGAGATGAACCTGTGAGTCTTCTGGATCTTTAAATAAGACTGTAGTTCTTGTGTGAAAAACTGCATTTCAATCTGTCTGAAGACTCAACTTCAGTGTTGAGATGTTTGAAGATTAACTCCTTAAACTTACCAAATCAACTTGTTTTCAGTCCAAAGTTCAGCTGTGTTTTCATACACCTGCAATGGATACGACAACTGTAATAAGAGCTTTGTTTGAAGCAGCTGTTCAAAGCAAGAAGCCAGCATCTGTGTGCCAGGAGAAGCAGGGAGGAGGGAACTACAAAAAGGAGGCCACAACTGGAGGAGCACGACTTCCCTTCATTTGCTCTTCTTTTTTTTTCTGAGACTTTTTCAGTCAGAGGACAGTGTGACGCAGCTGAACCCACACGTCAGCTTAGTTTTATCTCAGCCCTCTGAGAGGCTCAGCTCACAGGCACCAGCGTTCAGCCTCGCGCTGCAGCATGACAAATCGTGGAAAGGAATATCTACGGGGGGGCAGACAGAGTTAGGGGCTGAAACACGGGAAAAACGCAGCTGAAGTCCTTCATCCAGCAGCTCGATTAACATTCGGCGTTAATTAAATCTCTATTGGCACGTTTGAATGTTTGTCTAGCAATTTGTGTATAAGCAGTTTATAAACCTGACAAAACTGTTAAAAATTGTGTTTTTGTCCATATGCGAGGGAACAAATTCCCCTACACTTCCAGACTTCTTTTTTCTGTTTCTATCACCTCCCCACCCTCATCATAGACACTCTGACAAGATGGAAGCTTTATTTGGAAGTGCTGAGCGCTACATTTACATACAAGATTCACACATCATGCACAACAAAGGGAATGATCTGAGTAAGTGCAGGCCATAATTAGATTCATTCATGCACAAGGTCTGTCGCTGTGAGGGGTCCTGAATTTGTCTGGAGGTTGTTTGCATATCTTACAGTTGATTCCAAAGGACAGCGTTTTTGCTCGTATTGTAGAGAAGCTTTGGATTCACTCCCATTGAACACCAGCTCTCCTCAGATTTACCCTTAGGGGACAACTTCACACATTCCTAAAGCATTTGGAATATGAATGCATTTTGTGAAAGGGACTAGCTATTGAGACTTCATTTTCTGAGCTACAAGGACGCTGAAAACAGGTTATTAAAAGTACAACACAGACTCATGTGGGTCATTTGTAAAGTCTCACAACAGTGACTGAGAGTATTTAGAGTTTTTAAGAACAATGACAGACTCTGCAGAATGTTCAACATAGCTTCCATGTCCTTTGTTGTTGCTTTGTGTCTGTATGTACAGCTCAAGATGCTGACTGTAGGATCACCCAATTATATGACAACCCCACCCACTACAGTTGTTATTGTAATGGAAAGCCACCCAAACTGTGTAGAGTGGGGTTAAGCTGTGGTATAGAGATGCTTGTGAGAAAGGGACAATGCAATCCTTTCTGTGTAACAGTGTATTTCTAATATAGCTTTTCAAAGCTATACACCATTCAACAAACACAGGGTCATTGCTGGTGGAACCTTTATACGCTGACAATTAATCATCAATGTCAAACCAGGATGCTCAGTAACTCCAACATAGAAAAGTTCCGAACACAATTCAGTTATGTTGGCAAAATCCCCAAAAAACTGGATCCAAGAATCCAAAAACAATGACTCAACTTTGGAAGCAATGGCTCATGAGCAATAATAGCATCTAGCTCTGATGCATTGCAGCAGTTTGAATTGGCCTAGTCAAAGTTGGGATAAATGTCTCACGGCAGTTGTTGCTGTCAATGACAATGCGTTACATAGAGCTAGGTTGACTAAATGAATTAATTGATTAATTTTGATTAATTAATGAATGAATTGAAAATATATTTTTTGCATTTACCTATTCTGATTTTTTATGATGTGAAACAGGTAAGTGTGACAAGAACACAGCGACATGGGAGAGATCCTGAAAGCGACATGTCTTTTTACAAGGGACTGTAGTTTGATTGCATATATATTGCATGGACAGATAGTGTAACTTATGTCCAGTAGTGTAACTAGGAGGTAGTGCAACTAAGATTGAATGAAACCTCAATAACACCCTCAAACAATCGTAAAAACCATTAACAGCAACAATGTCAAATCACACATCACTTATTTGGAATAAATGAGCAAAATTCTGACATTTCTCTCTTTACAGCTATGCAAAATGTACAATAGAGCAGGAATCTTGTCTAATTTACAGTATTTTCCTCCAGAGAAGACAGCAAGAGATAAATCAGATAGTCGCTGTCAGTGGGAATGTTCAGTAGAGCACCCAGCTTTACTGATTGCCACTCAGCTGGGGTGAGGAGCCAGCCCCAGAAGACAGCAGACAGTGTTCTGCTGTCAGGATGTCCCTGCTGATGTCAAGTCCAGGCCCATCTGCTGCTGTGGCTGCCTGTCAACCTTCAGAAAAAAATAACCTTCATTGTATGTGTCATATCTCGCTGTTGCTCTCTGGGCTTGCTTCAGTTCAGATCAGTCCAAATCCTGGCAGTCGGAAATTGATTCATTTTTAAATCATCTGGAGGTTTTGTTTCTTTACTTTGCACCAAAGACTGCCCCATAAGACAACCCGTCAACGTCACAGCAGAATTTAGATGATTATGAAAACAAAATCAGGAAAACTAACCTGAATACAATTAAATCTCAAGCTGTTCCAGTCTAGTAAAGTCCGAACTTGTTTTTTTCAACTGAACTAGTCTGAGTATTGAGGACAAAAATGTTATCCTTTGGCTAGAAGAAGCAGCAAATGAGGCAGACACCTTAAAGTCTGGCTCATCCTCCCACGGTGAACGCGAGTAGATGGAGAAGCACGACTCAGCACCCTTCTTGCTGTTTGTGACATAGTTGGTGTGACATGCCCACCACTACCCAGTCTGGGTTTGGACCCTGTAGGGGTGCTGTCTCTGAGAGTTATCTTTGTTTGACAGTTAACCACAACCCTTAAAGGAAAGGCATGCTCGGTCATGGCTTTCTTCAGTCAAAATATACAAAAAGGTGCATGCATGAGTGAGATGCAGCATGGCTTTCTCTGACAGACTGCTTACCCAAAGCAAACTGTTCTCTCTGGAAAATAAAATGCATCAGTTTTATTTACCGTAATTTCCGGACTATAAGCCGCGACTTTTGTCACAAAAGTCGCGGCTTATACGCTTTCAACCCTGCGGCTTATACAAATATGCGGCTTATTTATGCATTTTTTTTCTAATGGCCACCGGGGGCGCTCGAGCAGAAAAGGTAAGAGTGAGACAGGTGGAATATATGTGTAGAGGAAGACGCAAGTTTAATGTAACGTAACACATCTCAGTGCTCAGGAGGAAGATGAAGACGGCTCTCACCGGTATGTTTTTTTTAACCAGCCCTGTTAGTGCTGTGCTAC
>CAEFZY010053135.1:0-15755 GCA_903066815.1 Brachyrhaphis roseni | reverse complement strand
GTGTGTCTTGTTTCCCTGATTGCCTCCCCGTGTATTTAGTCCCTCCGTTGTCTTTGTTCTCTGTCGGGTCCTTGTCTAAGTTTGTCTATGTTCGTCAGTGTGTGACTGTTTCCACTCGTTCGCTGTGCGCTACCTGCATTTAGCCCCTGTGTTCCTGCTAGCAGTGCTGCCACAGTTGTGGACTGTTTGTTTTCCTGGCTGTCTTCATTAAACTTCTCATTCTAACCGCTAACCTGGGTCCTCAGCGTCTGCCTCACCTCCACCTCACCACCGTTCTTGACAATATTACTCAAAATTGGAATAACTGTCACATTATCTTTTCCTAATCCCTGTGGATCCCTGTTTATTTTAGTGTTTTTAACATTTCTGGTCATATCTCAACTAGTTTGTAATATACCGAACACTAACCAGCAATTGAAGCTTACAGTACAGCCTCATCCATTCACTTCCAGCTACTGTTTCTTTACTCACACATTTACAGGCAGAAAATGCAGTACACTTTTTCTTTGCTGAAAAATTGACATGTTGGTCAAAATATTGAACCTAATATTGCTTCTGCCTGGTGTGTGCAAGCTACAGCTGGCATTGGTGTGAGAACAGAACAACGCTCCGATACATATTACAGGAATTGATTTGAAGCACCAAACTGATCCAAACAAGTAATGATGTTATAATAAAAATCTGCAATATAGATAAAAATTTCAACTTTTAATTGAAAGTTGAATTTCAATTAAAAGTATTTATTTGCTCTAACCCAGAAAATAACCTTTGTAAAATAAAACTGGGGCAGATGTTGTATAACAATAAGTGCTTTTTAAAAAGCCAAACAAATAAATGTACATAAAATAAACCATTTAGTCTCCAGAGGTTGAATCAAAATTTAAAGGGTTTTTTTAGCTATAAAAAATAACAGTTTAATGCTTATTAAACCATGGAAAATAAAATGGTTTAAAGATATCGATCTGAAAGTTTGAAAATTTTGGATATTAAACTTTTCAATCAGCAATATGCATATCTGTCTAATATTTCTTCCACAATTTCAACTAAAAATATTGCGTTTTTTTTCTTGCTTAAACCTTGTCAATATTGTTATCATTTTACTTCCTTATTTTTTACTTTACTTTCTGAGAGGAATAACATAATATTCTAGATTGTATTCTATTTGATATCTTGTTTATTTTGAAAGTTTAATGGTAAACTTTTTCCTTTCTGAATAGATGTATCTATGTTTTGGTGTTTGGCAAAGACTTTGAAGTCATCAGCAAAGTACCAGTGGAAACATGCAGAAAGACAGTCAGCATTTTAAGAAGTGCTTGTTTACTGTGATAAGAAATATAGTTCCATTGATAATTGTGTTTTACCAAAAAATGTCATGCAGGAATTTATTTATGAGACTGCAGAACAAAGAAAACAGTCTATGAAAGATGGGTGAAATTGAATCAAGGGTTTGCTGCCAGTGTGGTCCTATTAAAGATCAGTTTATGGTTCCAATTTTATGCATAATCTGTGAAGGAGCTGGGTGTTGTAGCTCTATACCTCAGAAAAACTTTGAGTCAACAGTGTAAAACAATTATCCATGATACTGTATCGACATAATTGGTAAAATATATATATATCAGAGAGCAATATCATCCTAATCACTTACCCATGGGATAGGATGGCATTGTCATAGGCATCCCTGAAAAACAGTATCCATTTCTCATTTAGCAACATTTATTTCAAACTCAATGTAAAATAACTACAATTCTCTTAATGAAAAGTCAACTACCGTAATTTCCAGACTATAAGCCGCGGCTTTTGTCACATGATGTCCGCCCTACGGCTTATACAATGATGCGGCTTATTTATGCATTTTTTCTAACGGCCGCCAGGGGCGCTTGAGCAGAAAAGGTAAGAGTGAGTGGACAGGAGGAAGATGAAGATCGCTCTCAGTGACTTTTACCGGTAGGTTTTTTTTAACTAGCCCTGTTAGTGCTGTGGTACCATGTTGCTGCTGTGTTACTGCCGCATCACAGGCACTGTTTGGAAAAAAAAGCTAAGGTATATTATTAAAACTTTGAAAACTCTTTCTGTGTGCCGTCTGTATGTAGGCACCTGCGGCTTATAGACAGGTGCCGCTTATGCATGTACAAAATGGTTTTTCCTTTGGAATGTGCTGGGTGCGGCTTATAATCAGGTTCCCTCTATAGTCCGGAGATTACGGTAGTTATTTTCATTTCCAAGATGAATTCTATTAATCAATTGATCAATCCTCAATTTGTGTCCTCACTCTGACTTTCTAATCTTCATTTTTTTAGTTTGCCTATCTTGACCATATAGTTTAAAAACTGCTCTGTCAACAAATCAATCTTATAGTTTTGGCCAAAAAAGTTTTATCAGTTTTAATTCAAAATTTTATCTTAAATAATACAGAATAACTATGATGTAAAATAATCTTTCATGCAAACTCACTCGTTTGAGTAAGCATATACATTAAGACATGTCTAAAATATTGACTATAAATTGAAAAATGGACATTTCAAAGTATCTAATGAATTGCATACATTTATTATGGTACAGATGGTCTGTGCAATGTGTAATTATAAAAAAATACTTTACCACCTCCAAACATCCCAGGCTGCATAGGTCCAATCCCCCCTTTTCCTCTCATCCTGCGGTTTAACACGGCTACTCTATCCATTTCCTGCACATGAACACATTCAGTTTAATGTTTTAATGTAAAGTTGTAACAGGGTGGAAACTCTAAAAAAAAAATCACAAATGAGGAGGAGCAGAGTGGCAGGAAAACCTAAATAATACAAAGAGTTGACATGTAGCAGGACGGGGTGAGCTTGCGTGTGCCACAATAAGCACACAATAAGTTTGTCTTCAGCTAATTAGGAAGAAAGAGTGAAGACGTCACTAACCGCAGGTCCTTGGTCTAGCACAGAGTCAAATAAGTCATCAACATACGTCTCCATCTGTCTGCTTCGCCCTGCACACAGATAGGAATATACATTAGAAAGCTCCAGACAGAATCAGAAACATTACCGTATTTTCCACACTATAGGGTGCACTGCAGTATAAGGCGCACCTTCAATAAATTACCTATTTCAAAGCCTTTTTCATATATAGGGTGCACCGCATTATAAGGCGCATAGAATAGACGTTACAGTAGAGGCTGAGGTTACGTTATGCATCCATTAAATGGAGCTGCACTAAAGGGAATGTCAACAAAACAGTGATAGGTCAGTCAAACTTTATTAATAGATTACAAACCAGCGTTCTGACAACTCCGTAGCGTCACACGATAAAACGTATGAGAGAAATAAGGCATTACAATTGGAAATAGTAACACAAATAGCAGCTGCATCTAATTAACCGAGCTTAATAGCTTAATGCTAATTCAATGGACTACACGATAGAACGAAGTAATAAACGAAGTCTGCCTTGAGAGCCACACCACTCAATACTCAGATCCATGAACGAGATGTAGCAAATATGAACGGAAAGCCACCCAGTGGCTGAAATAAATTGCTACATTTAAAAAACTTTAATAAAGTGGTCCATATATAAGGCGCACCGGATTATAAGGCGCACCGTCGGCTTTTGGGAAAATTGAAGGCTTTTAGGTGCGCCTTATAGTGCGGAAAATACGGTACTTTGATTTATTTTTTGCAGTATATCTGAATTAGATTTGTTTAGATGTTTGGACAACACCACCCTGTTGAGACCTACTGTTAACGTGTTCTGGTTAATTCAGATGTACGCTCAGTACGTAATAAAGTTCCTCCTGCTATTGGGTTGTTTTCAATTTTACTGTTACTACATGCATATTGGTATGGAGGACTACATATGAGCAAATGCAACTGATTACCTCTATGTCACAGAAAAAATAAAAAAAAATATATTTAATTCAATGCAATTTTGATTTGTGAACAAACACAAGTACTTTTAATTTAATTTAGTTCTATGCATCCATCTTTCTGTCTGTCTATCCGTCCATAGGAAGTACATGTACCAGCCTGTTCTAGATTTCTAAGTGAGCATCTAAATTAATCAGACTATTTTGAAAAGCCTATGGCATGATATTCACAATGTTTGATCCAGAATGTATGGTTTGTATTCTATTAAATTTAAAAAGATGTACATTGAATTCTGATATTGAAGAAAGTAAAGCAAACCCAAATAAACATTCTTTTTCTACAATTCTTCAGCCATTTAATAAAAATAAATTTTGGTATTCTTTGATCTAAAAAGGACAACTTTAGACTATAGAGAGTGATGTCTGGATCTCTCCATCATCCTGAAGGCTGCTGCCTTCACAGCCCGACTCCAGATGGACGGACGGATGGATGAATGGAAACAGATTGCAAATACAATTCCTAAATGGATTTGGAAAATAGAATGGGAAGCTATGTACACTTATTTTTTAAATTAAGGAACAGAATGTAAAGTTTACACTTACGGAATGGCATTTATTACAACTTTTTATTTTTGTCCCCAAGTATCTATTCAATTCCAATCAATTCAGTTTATTAATGTAACACTGATTTGCAACAATTTTCTCAAGGCACTTTACAAAAAAAAATGCCATTAGATGCCATTACACAAATCTGAAACTGCTGAAATTAGAATGTGTAAATATGTTGCCAATTAACACTTACGATCTTGTGGATAGTCTCTTCCCCAAAGGTTTCCGTCAAAGGGAGGCAGTCTGGGAGCTTGAGTGGACGGTGCTGGTGGGATGAAATCATCAAAATCAGCAAACGGAATTCTGAAAAGAGACAAAACCAGAAGATAACAGTTACAGAACACTTTTAAAATGTATGCTAAACCCTGCAGTTGATCAAGGCAAATTGCTTTTTATACGAACTCTGATTTTGCTGGATTGGGGGACTGCATTACTATAAAAATTCAATGTAATTTGGTTTCCCTTGTTTTATTTTTTTCTCCTTGATATTTTATGACCAAATTAACCTCACTGTAGTTTACAAAGCCATTCAATAAGTTAGAATGTTATTTAATTATTAATTTATCTAAGTAACTTAATTCATTGAATGAAGCAAATATGATTATGTCAAAACCTTTTTTTCAGTTAATTATGATAAAGTTCTGCTTACAACTAATTAACGACTTAAGTAAAAAAAAGAAAAAAAAACTGTTTAGTACTGAAATGTGAACTAAATAAACATGTTTAATAGCTGCTTAAAGGTTGTCATCTTCAAAAGGTCCTGCTAGATATGAAATGAACTTGTTTGTCCTATAAGGGACAAAAGAAATAAAGAAAAGTTCTGAAAATAACAGTGCTTCACACTGTTTTTACCTCTCTCCTTGGTTGCTAAATAAGTAGTCAGACTGCATGGAGGAGGGCGTCCCTGGTGCTATGGGAACTTCAGCTTCAGCTTCAGCTTCAGCTTCAGCTCCAGCCAGCAGATCCATGACAAAGTCTGAGCCTGCAAGGTCCGACCACCCCTCATCTGTAGCAAGAGAAACTGACCAACCTCGCACAGCCTCGGTCACCCCTCTTAAGTTACACCATACAGAGAGAGGGAAAATCAAGAAAGATTAAAAGAACAATGCAAAATAAGGCCGTTTTTACAAATATGTTTTAAGAACAACATGGCTACCTGTAATAAAGTAGCCAAGAGGCCAGCTGCTCTCCTGTTGTCCATGACTCCACTTCAGTTGTCAATATCTCATCTGATGTCAGAGGAGACTTTGTTGTAAATTGATCCTTTCTGTTTAGGTCCTGCTTAGATTTTTTTTTTATCTTACCATTGAAAGTGTTTACTTCCAGAAGCATTGTTCCTTTCCTCTGATTGGATGTCCACTCCAGTTGTGTGGGTGGATAGATGCGGGCAGTGGGGCCTGGGAGCTGCAGAGAGGTCAGCAGCTTGTGTTGGCATAGTGAACGATACTCTGCTGGACCATGGTCAGATACATACCTACAAGGAAAATAGGCACACATTTAAAGAAAGCAGTATAAACAAGTAATCTAGTATCTGATACAGATTATAGCAGATTAAGCAGCATTTTCACCAGATATTGGAGATCAAACAATACAAATATGAGATGTTTTACATACAGGTGTGTCTATTGCAAAGATATGTTAGTTTATGTTAAAATAGACTATTTAAACAGGTTGTCTCCTTAGAATTGCATGCTCTCTATTTCTTTATCAACTTTTCTTTATTTTGAATTTTGTCTGCATTTTAGACCTTTTCAATCTAGGGTAATTTTTTTATTGTCAAAGTTTTGAAGATGCTTGGATTTTTGCTGCAGATGCCTCTTCCCATGTTGTGGCAAACAATTATTATAATTAAAATGTTATGCATTAACCCTCTCAGGCTCGAATTAAGTTGTAGTTACAGGAAAAATCTGATATTTGGAGAAAATGATCATATGGGATAATAATATACAATTCAGACTTTTTTGAGAGAGACATTTAAACAGCATTTCAACAGCATTTAGCTGTTGCAAATCTGCAACATCTGCCTGGAGAGGGTTAAAGCCACAGCATTTTAATTAAAGTAAATATAAATAAATAAGACTCCATTATTATTTTTGCAATAAAGAAAATAAAACAATTCTGGTTAGTCTGCATGAAAAAAGTCCATGTACCTTTTGTTCAGTTGGTTTTAATTGATAATCAAAAATAGAAAAATTAAAAATGACTTATTTCATGTGAGATTCCAAAAATGCAATACATCAATGTATTTGTATTTTTGACTTTTTCCTTACATCAAAAATCAAACATTTATAAAACTCCCGCAATCTTGTTTGATTTTAATGTTTGTTTTGTGAGTTCTCCACACTGTTAATGTGTTGATGGTGAGACACTTTTGGAGCGTGTCTGGTGCAGAGGGAACGCATTCTGAGGAATGTAATCATGCTGCCCATCTTTCATTCAGAGTCTTGCTGTCTTCTGATCGGTTTAATTTAAGAATTGTTCCCCGATGGTTTCATGATTTCAAAATTTTGGCTGAAATGGCATGACTGTTTCATTCATTCTTTATTCGTAGCTATTGGGGCTACAGCCTGTGGTGTTTGTTGGTGTGGAGAAAAGGTGACACTGGATGTGGACAGATGTTCAGTTTTTGAATGGAATAGAAGCATTGTCATTTTAATAAATGACATCTAAAAGTAGATTATGACAGGAAATTTTTGACCTATCTGTCAAAATGACAGACAACAAAAAAGCAGATAATTTGAAGTGTAGCACCTACTTGAGCAATGCTTTATCCAGTGTTGGTGAGGGTGTGAAAGCACTCAGGCAGCAGGCCAGAAGGAGCCATCCCCTCAAACTGTGCTGTTCCTCCTTTTTGTCCAATGTGTAGTACACTAACTGAACAAGAATCTCATCCCTCAAGGCCGGCTGTTTTTGGCCTCTCTCCACTATATAGTTACCTAACACCTGCTCCTGCCAGATGGTAATGTCTGATTCAGCTAAAAATCGCAAGATCTGTGGAGAGGGATGCAAATTGGCAAAGATGGATTGATGGGATGACAGTTGACAGTATACAAAAAGAGAGAATATCTAAACATCCTCATACCAGTTTGTTGATCTCCAAGGCTATTCTGGGATATTCAGGTTCCAAAGGCATGAGAGGTCTCTGGAGTGGGTACCCCTGAGGCTGGCTCCATGTATCCTGAGGGCAAAATACAGAGAGAAAATCTAATCCAATATGTTAAATGTATATTTTTCATCCTGGGAACATGTCTGCATGTATTTTCTATGTATTTATATTCAACTTTCACCTCTTAAAACCTGATGACATTTTTTTGACCACCATCAGAATCAACAGTATGAACAGTCAGGAGACTGTTCACAATAGTTTTTTTTTTTTTAAAGTGAAATAAATGAAGATCGATATCACTTTCACTTCCTTTGAAATACATTTTATCACAAATTTTTCTTTTTACATATTTTATTTAAAATCTAAGAAAGTATAGATTTTTATTAAAGCCTAAGATTCAGTCTTTCCTATGAATTACTGTACAATTCTCCCAAATAGCTGTGCCATCATTATTAATTAAATCTTTCTTGTTGTAGACATACTTAGTTCTGATCTGTACTGACACAGAAGCAAATTGTATAAATCTGAATTAATTTTTTTTGCACACATCTTCTAGAAGTAGAATCTACTATTTGCAAATGAAACTTTCTGATTGTGAAGGGTAAAATCTATTTTAGTCAACAGAAGATAAGAATTGGACTATGACATCACTGCCTTCTTTTATGAATACATGAAAGAGCAAAAGAGTAAAGAGCAAAAAAAACAAAACCAAAAAAAACACAGCACCAGTAATAAAAACCTCCAGATCACAGATTTTAGGGAGTTTAAGTACAAACAGCAAGAGACATTAAACCTGAATGCAAAAATCAGGATATCAGCTCAGACCATATGTGTAAAAATATATGTAATCAGGAGATATTTTCTTTTATTTAAAAGCAGAATTGGGAAGAAGAGCAGGGCAATACTCTAACTTATGTCCTCAGTAGAAGATTTCTGACCTATTGGTTTTTCTGATCCATATGATGTTGATGAAGAAGTATTGCAAAATCTAGGTTCATTTTTATGTTACATAGAAAGGCAAGAAGAAGAGGAGGAATTAAAAACATTATCAGTGTAATTAGTGGGAACAGACCTTTAATGTGGACTTGGCAAAGCGAGAGAATGGGTATCTGTCAATGTCCTGAGGAAGGTTCAGCTTATGTTTTGCCTTCACCTGTGGAGGTGCAACTTCTGTAATCTGTGATCCATGGTGGCCCCCTAGTGGAAAAACACCAGACATCAGAATCACAAGCCTATTTGTTATATAAAAAGAAACTCTTCAAATGGTTAGAACTACTTATAGAAGATATAGAGAATGCATTGGGTCTGACCCAGAGTTACAAATCTGGATGTAGAGGTAAAATTCTCAGTGGACTGACTGTGTTATTCCAGCCCACACAGGGTTTAAACCAGTGGAGGCAGGCCACGCTGTTGCACACAGAGGCCCAGCCAAAGATGGTGTTAATGTATGCCATGTGACCCAAACCAGCCTATCATGCAGGGGCAGATTTACATTTGCCAAAACAGCCTCTAGCTGTAACCGATCACTATGTTACTGAGAGAATCCTAAGTAGATGGTTTAGAAAACAGACGTACAACAGAGGAAAAAATGCTAAAAGGGAAAACACTGGGAATTGAAGTTAACTAATGTAGTAATTTCTTACTCATTATACTAATACATATTTTACAAATACCATGCCACCATGTCACAGAAATGAGATTCTTTTTTGGCCACATGAACTCTTTAGCAGCCTCTGAAGTCAAGAGCTGAGGGATACTAAGGCTGTCTCCACTCTAGCCTGGAGTACTTCTGTTCTCTCTCTGTCCAAATATGAAGTGAGGATTTTTAAAATCTCTTCAAACTCTTTTGAAAATAGAGTTTGATTTCAGAAATGGCCATCATTACAGTAAACAATTACAGGGCTCTGACTGTATTTTACTGTGTACTGAAATGTTTAGCAAAGTAGTAAAAAGTAATAATTCCAGCCAAACTATTTGTTCAGATTTTACTAACGTCAGTGAATCTTTAAAGGAATAAGAGAACAAACTGAGCAAAGGAAAAAAAAAAAAGATGAAGAGTCAAGAAATAATCTAAATACAGTATGTAATGGTAAGAATCTTCAATTAAGATTTTCTGATTAAACCAGATCCCTTACTCGGTGTGATTTCCTGTGATATTATATTAACCCTACACAACTGGTGCACAATGTTGTTTAAAATCAGTTTTCAAATAACTTTTCTCAAAACTTACCTGCTGCACTGCGGAGTCTGGCGGACAGCTCAGCAGGTATCTCTAACATCCCTACATCCTAAACAAAATATAATGTCTAAAGTTAAAAATAAAAGACTTGGAGAAGAAATAAACAATTACAATTATAAACAAAGAAATAATTTGCTCCTATTATCTTCTTACCATCTCTGATGAGATGAGCGTTGTCTTTTTAGCTGCTTTAACGTTGTTCTTCTTGTGTAATTCCTGAAATCAACAAACATGAATCCTCAATTTGTAATCCTGAATCCTAATCCTCGTTTAATGTTCTTCATCTCAGACTTGCTGCTAACCCACTGTAGGACTCCTTATGTGTGGGATTGTATTGTTTGCGTACTTATAGTGATCTTTGTCCCCAATCACTGTCCGAGGAGTGTTTTCTGTTATACCTATTCTTAGGTACAGGTCCTGTTATATACTTGTGTTACACCCATAATGCTTTGGTCCCTCCTCACGCACTAAACCACACAGTTCCAAAAGTCCAGCAATGCTGTCATTTTATCAGAACATTTACAAGTGACATTGACTCTAATGGCGGCATTCATCATAAGGGGTCTTTGGGCTGCACGTTGTCTGATCGCTCATCTGTCTGCCTCGGGCGACTCTACCAGGGGCACGAAATCCCTAACAGCAAAGCTCCTAGGATCACTGGAACATTCAAACTCCTCCACCACGATCAGGTGGCAGCCCGTGGAGAGGCAATAAAAGATATCGTAATTAATTAAATCTGCTTTGTTGGCTTCACACCAGATCCACCATATTTTTTCAAGATTAATTCTAGAATTACCATATCAAAACTGATCTTTCATTTTGCTATACCTTGGTAAACTCCATTAAAAACATATCTAAACTAACTGCGTTATGAGTTGTCAAAGGGTAACATTCACCCCCTAAAACATGTCAAGGATGCATCTCACTATTCTGTGGTGGAGAACAATGGGTCAAAATAGCTGCTTCTGTCTCACTGCAATCTGAAGAAATGAAGACTTGCATGGCATAAGACTCAGTAGGGACAGAAAATACAATTTTCTTCAAACAAATTATCCAAATCAAAAAAATTGTCATTATTTGTCCTAAAACTTGGAGACACATATTCTTAATCATTTTTAACTAATGTATACATTATTCATATTAGGTTTAAAGTCTGTATAAAACTGAACCAAAAATATAGCAACACCATTTATTTCTACTAGAGACAAAAAACTATAAATAACACTCCTAAATCAACAAAGCACTGTTATTATAAGTACATTTTGAGATTAACACCCTTAAATGACATTAGTGAATGCTGTCGCCAAATATCACGTTACTGAGCTTCAAGAGCTGACTAAGGCTCTTAGCTCAGAGTTCAAGTCTCATAAAACAGTAAGTGAAACCTCAAAACCTGACTGGTAAAACTGAAGTCAAACGACATATGGTTAAAGACATTAACCTCATTTAGCTACTTAAAACACATTGAAACAGATTTAGAGGATGTATCAAGCCTTGATGAGAAGAGAAAAAGAGTCACAGAGAGAAAGGAAATCCCTTCCAGTGTCTTGAAATCTGATGAAGACAAGTCTCTTCCTTATTAACCTTGAGTGTATAGAGTAAAATTGCTGAAATAAAATAAAAAAAACATGCTGAAAACATTTCATGCACATATCAGTGACAAAACAAAGAATAAAGCACCCTACCTGGTGAAACTGTGAAGCCAGACGCCATATAGGCAGGTTTTAAAGAACAGAAGGAGAGAGGCGTGCTGCTTCAAATTTCACCAAGGCAGGTTAAAGTCCAAGATGAGAGTGTAGCCGAGTGTGTAGTCAGGGTGTGTATGCACACACAGGTAACATGATTAATGTAAGATAAGAATGGTAGTTAAAAGAAATAGATTAGTTTTCAAAAGGAAGTTGTTACCAAAGATTAAACATATGAGTTTAACACACCCTGATGGAAAAACCCTTGACGTTAATCATATTTTACTGGAATAAATAACGATAAAGAAATATCTAATTGAGTCAAATTTTCACCCAGGCTATTCAAATGTTAACTGGACAGAGCAAAATGACAAGATGCATTGATAAAACACAGAATCTCCAAACTAATTATTGTTAAAAAGCACAGTAAAAACCTACACACTAAACACTGTGTTACCCAATATAAGATCTTTAAAAGATAAATTATTTTTTATAAATGACTTTATTGTCAAACAGAAACTAAATCTTGTGTTTTTAACTGAAACAGTAGAAAACCATGTTTCAGTTAAAAGGAAGTAAAGCTGCCCCACCCAGCTTTCATTTTGCGAGTGTAGAATAAACAAAAAGAGGAGTGAAGTTGCCTTTTTTTATGAGGAACTGCAGTTCAGCAAAAGATCATTTGGAAACTTAAATTCATTTGAATGTGCTGCTGTCCACTCCAAATCTTACATTTGTGGAATATTTGCCATCTATAGAACTCCAAAAAATCCACTTAGTTTTCTACTCAGGTTTTATAAATTATACCATAAAAAGCTTCCGACAGCAAATGCAATGAATATCTTTTTGAAGTTACAGTGTAATTTGATTAAGAAGCTAGATAAACGAGTCACCAAGCTGAACTGCAAAGCTGAAAGCCTCAAATGAGATGATAGCAGACACTCTGTTAAAATAAGAACACTTCTGAAAGATAACATATCTATTTATGAATCAATATTATATTTGTATGCAAAAAAGACCAATATGTTGATAAGCTTTACCAAAGAATATTTTTATAATGGAGTTAAACAATTTTTTAACTCCAACGTCCAAGTTTGTTTGTGACAAGGGAACATTATGGTGCAAATCCAGGGCAATATATTTTACACCATATAGCTGTACATATGTGACGCAACTGTCATCACTCTACTCTTCTGTTTACAAGAGTAAATAGAAAAAGATAAAGAATATCAGACAATAAAACTGAAAGCTAAGGTTGAATGGAAAAAAGAGACTCAAGGAAATGATTCAAATAGAAAAAAAAAAAATCAACCGATATTATAAAACAAAAAAATGACTGAATAAAAGAATTACACCTTGTCTCATAGGGTTCTTATCTTTGTCAGAGGCATGCTATGTGTCTGTGAGGAGCAATAAAACTGGGTTGCATAACAAGCAAACAGAATTTATAGCATAATAAAACGTAAAAACATGAGGTTGCCAGGAAAGTTTGGCATTGATTTAGCTGGATAGAGTGCTTCTTTTGTCACTTACCTTTCTCCAATGGTGCCTCTTAATTGTGTTCCTAGTAATTAGCATCACAGCCCAAAACTGGGTGAAGGACTGCCTCAAACGCTTGTAGTACTTCCTAAAGTGGAAATAATGTAGTGACTCTTAAGAGGAAATTCACGAAGCAGGTGCAATTATTTTGCAATGGATTCAAAAACAGAAATAATTCTATCCACAAAGTCCTGCAGATTGGGAAAGTTTCTACCTATTTTTTTAATAGTACTAAATAATGTGTTTGAAAATAAAAAAAGGAATATAATAACTAATGTAGGTCTGAGCAGTCTTTCATAGAAAACTGTGCCAGGAATCAAACCCAGGACCATTTGCTTTTTTTGTCAGGACGTACAAAATGTCTGTAGGAGCCATGGTCCAAACTCAAAAGGAAGTCGGCCATTTTGGATCAAAGCAGCCTTTTTGTCTCTTTTACACATGTTGTATCTGAACGAACTCCTCCTGCAGGTTTTGGCATGCAGACTTCACAGTCACTCAGCTCGGTCTAGGCCAGTGGTGTCCAAAGTTGGTCTTCAAGGGTCGGCATCCTGCATGTTTTAGTTCTCTCCCTAGTTTAACGCACCTGGATCAAATGATGGCTCATTAGAAGGCCTAAGAAGAACACTGACTTGCTGAGGAAGTTGTTACTACCACCAGGGAGAAAACTAAGAAATGCAGGATGCCGATCCTCGAGGATCGACTTTGGGCACCACTGGTCTAGGCTATTGAAAATCAAAAGTTATAAAATCTTTTTGATGCACCAAGGCATGGGCGTGGTAAAGCCTCAAAGTCTGACCATTTGCCATAAAATATCAAGGTGGAATAACTTCCACATACAAGCTCCCAGCTGGATCACACTTTTGGTGTGACATAGCAGACTCATCACATTCACATGGTCAACTGGTGACATCACCTTAGCTCCAACCCTTTCCAATAGAAAGTCACATGTTATGCTTCTGGATGTCTTCTTTTACTCTTTGATTCATACAGATTTAAAACCATGTCTGAAGACATGGTGATGCTGAATCATTCTGTCAACACTGTGGTGGCAGAATGCCAAATTTCAATCCCTTGCCATTGGATACGGTTGGTTCTAAATCACACATGCATCTAATGATTTAACTGAACTGAATATGATTGACCTTTGTTAGTGTCTAATGAGGACAATCGGATTATATTGGAGTTTGACTCCTTTGCCCCCGCTTATTTATTCCAACAGTTATATCTCCCTGATCATTGATTCGATCTGCACCAGATTTTCTGTGCATCATCATTATTGCTAGACACATGGGTGTGGTACATTAATAACATCACAAAAGCCCCACCCACTCACAGAAGACACTAAAGATTATCGGGCAAGTCCTTCTGCTCTCTGTATGATATGACTGAAACTGTATCAACTAACTCTTGATAACCACACATGACCTATTTCTTGGAAGGAGAAGGAGGATGATAGGTTATTTTGTTTGTTTATGGACAATGTGCAACTGGCTCCATCACAGCTCTCACATTGTACAGTTCATAAAAAGTTGTGTGTCATTCGAACGTGTTGAATCCATCCCAGATAGCAAGCGATGGTAATTCAACGTTGAATTATCAAAAAAGATAGATTTTTGATGGAGGTCTGGGTCAGACCCAATGAATTCGACTCTGAGCACTTTTGCAGTACATTTGGCAATATTACTTTTATCCTAACTGTGTTTATTGAAAAATAACTGTATTGTTTTGTATATAATTTGCAAGATTTTGTGGGATTTAAATTTTTAAACATATGGCAGGGCCTGTTGTTTGGCCTGGGGGAGCTTGTGGTGGACAAGGAAGTTTAGGGCTGGCTGCTGCAGCCCTAAATTTTTTTTTTTGTTTCCCCACCAGTGGGCTTTTTTCAGGCTCTAGTGTCCCTTACTTGATAGTAGGCTGACAGGAAGGGAGAGGGGGGAGACATGCGGCAAATATTGTCGGGTCCGGGAGTCGAACCCACGACGGCTGCGTTGGGGACTCAAGGCCTCCAAATGTGGGTCGTGCTAACCCCTACGCCACCACGGCATGCCCACAGCAGCCCTAAATTTTAAATAATTTGCTTTTCATTTTTTATTATAGTGTGTTTACTGATATGCTTAGATGCGTCTCTTCCAGAACAGCTAATTCAAATGACTGCATGACTTCTTCTTCAGCCATTAGAGGCTGTTAGTCCTCTGGAGATTGAATCCTGGTATGTGGCAGAAGAGAAATGCCTAAAACATGTAAGGCAGGGGGGCTGAAAAACTGATCTAAACCTGCTAAATACTGATTCAGTCTTTTGATTATCGGATTGGTAATAAGAACTGGACTATTACTACTTGTGTGGGATCTTTATCAGCATATGAACATTTTTCAATGAATTTAGTCATCAACTTATTTGAAAATGTTTGTAGTTAAAATTTAACCATTTATTTGATGGAAGTTTATCCTGTACATATTTTAAATACACTAGGCTGCAGCTTGATAGGTAAATGTGATTACGGTATATACCGTAATTTCCGGACTATAAGCCGCGACTTTTGTCTCACGCTTTCAGCCCTGCGGCTTATACAATGATGCGGCTTATTTGTGCATTTTTCTAACGGCCACCAGGGGCGCTCGAGCAGAAAAGGTAAGAGTGAGACAGGGGGAATATATGTGCAGAGGAAGACGCAAGTTCAATGTAACGTAACACGTCTCCTTGCTCAGGAGGAAGATGAAGACGGCTCTCAGTGACTT